>CAJNIZ010008557.1:38971-50701 GCA_905231905.1 Symbiodinium pilosum
ACAACAACAACAACAACAACAACAACAACCACAACCACAACAACAACAACCACAACCACAACAACAACAACAACAACCACAACAACAACAACAACAACAACAACAACCACAACAACAACCACAACAAACATGAGATCTGGTCGTCGGGAAGCCTTGCAAGAGTAAGAGCACCAACCCAAGACTCATGGATATATACTCCAAAAGGTGAGCACTGTATTGGGCCAAAATGTCAGCAGACCTCACGCAAGAGCACGATATCAAAAGAGGCACAAGCGGCTTGATCCCCAAAACTGTCATGCCCAAAGTCGCAAGCGATATGTAAAGCATTTATAAAGCAAAACAAGATCACCGGCGCCGACAAAAACAGTCACAAGCGTTGTTGGCTCCAGTTGAATAGTGCCCCTACACCACTGCTTGGTCCAACCAATCTTGAACTGTGATGTCCTACCGGCCAGGAGTTGAACTGCGCCATGCGTGCTCATCTCCTGCGTTGTCTCTGCTGCTGACGTTCGCAACTCTGCCTGACGTGCTGCACGCAGTGTGCCCAAAGCAAGTCCCTCGAGCTAGTAAGGGTCGGGCTCTTTCTCGCCTACCCACCTTTTCCATCCTTGCCTGCACAAGAAGCGGTCTGTCGGAATGCGGCTGTCTAGGTCTGGGTAGCAGCCTGCTCCCTCGCTACTTGAAGCTTTGCGCGTGAGGCTGCCGCGCTGGCTGCCTTGCGAAGAAGCAACCCAACTGCATTGGAAAGACTTGCACAACACGCTTCAGAAAGCAGAAGAAACCTTTACAACCTTCTGTAAAAGAGACTGGTGCTGCTTCTGGCCTCGTTTGCACAGACCCGAAATGCTTCTTCCCCTGGCTGCCCTGGCCCATGCACGGCCTCCAGTTGGGCTTCCAGAAGCCGGTTGATGACTCGGAGTACACGCTGCCTGTCAGTTGGATGTTGCTGGACTGCCGGGAACTTGTAAAGACCGGCAATGACCTGAAAGCTCTGCAACTTGGCTTGCAACAGATTTACGTACTTATCATCTAATTTGTATGATATTTATCTTTGTAAGACCTTTCACGCCGGCTTCACTTTGCAAAAATGCGAATCTTGACCAACCGTCACAATGTTGCAGAGCATGCTCTCGGAAGGATTCACAACGAATTGAAACGTGACATTGGGTCTCGAGTGCTGTATGATGTACTGTACTGGGCCGGTTTGGCAACAGCCCAGGCGATGGCTAATGGCGTTTGGGCAATCATGCGGAATTTCTCTTGGTGCCTGGACAAATGGCCGCTGTGCTCCGCATCCTCCTCTTCCCAAGCCTTCACTTGACCAAGTTTTACACAAAAGCAAACATCGCTTGGCAGTCTTGGCAGTGTCTGGCCTGCAGAATCTGCTGCTTCGATGGCCTGGCCACACGAAGCTCACAGGTGCAACATGTATGCCGCGCAATGGCCTAGACAATCTCATCACGCAGGCACTTTCACGAAGAGATGCTTGTCCGGCGAGAGTGTTAGACAAGCTACCAGTAAGACTTTGAAGAGCAGTCAGTCCTGACTTGACAAATCGACATCACATTCACAGCATCGTCGCAAAGTGGCAACCGATGCAACCGACTCTAGCTAAACAACTGGGTTGGGAGAGGGGCGCTGGTTGGTTGGGCAGAAGCTCTTGACTCTGCGCCGACTTGGATGTTGGGTGGCCAGAGGACGCGTAACGCGTCCCCACAGCCAGGGCCGTTGGAAGTCTGTCAGGGGCCTCGGAGCTTGTGGCCTTGGGGCTACAGAAGCGATTTCTCTACGTGATGCAGAACTCACCCAACAAAACTTAGTGTTGCAGCTTGGGAACTTAGGTACTCAGTTCTTAAAAGCACAAATCTTAGAACTGTGCAATGAACAGGCTTCTGGCGCAGAAGCATTGCCCAAGGGTGAGTTCAATGATCATCCGCTGATCTTGGCGTGTGTAGAGTTTAGAGGCCAAAGAAAATATAGGAAAAGGATGCAAATGCGGCTGAAAACGCACAAGCTGAGCACTAAGACATGTGAAAATGCACGCAGGAGCATTGTCTTGACTAGGAAAACCAACCCTGGCTGCAAGTGCTTCGTATGAAACGCAAACACCTACAAACCTGAGGGCTCTTTAGGGCCTCTGATTGAGAACGGACGCGGGACAAGAGACGAGCCCCAGCCCCCAAGACCCTGTCAAGGAAGTCTTATGCGCAATTTTTCCAGGGGCCTGTAAGTCCTGCCGCTAAATATCGGTTAATTACTGTGCTCCCGATGCACCCATCTAAAATCCTAGAACATCGCATGACCGCAGTTGCGAGCTAGATCAGATGTAAAGGCCTGGTGCCCAGAATAAGATAATTGGCGTAGCTCTGAATTCTCCGAGCTATAGTCTGTCTGACTTCTGGGTGGGCTTCCGATTCGTACTTTGAGCATCTGATCTAATTACGGCAAGTGTTACCAGCTGAGGCCATCAGCTTTCGTCGTGGGCCCGTGGTGTGATCCAGGAGTTGTTCGGCTCTGGCCAGGGGGAGATAACTAGAGATCAATTCAATACGAGATCAATGAGTGGGACGGCAAGCGAGGCTGGCTCAGCTGCGGGACCAAACATGGGATCTCAGGAGAAGCAAATTTCTTTGCGCAGTATAAAGAAGCGGAGCTGTTGCGGGAAGAGTCTTTGCCCTGGAAAGCAGGAACAGTACACTGCAGCATCCCGGCTGGTCCAGGAGCTGACCAAAGCCGCAAAGCACCTTGGCCGGACAACCTGAAGGCTCCATCGCTGGATTGCGTATAGCGGGGCAGTGACAGCATTGACGGATTCTCTTCAGGGTGTTTCGGGAAACCCTCGCATCAATGAGGTCACAGACTTCTGAGCTGACTACTGTACTCCAAAGGGACCCGGCGGAAAAGTCATGAGAGCATGACCGACCGCATCACCCGGAAGTTGCCGCCAACATGCTCGCCAGTCAAACTACGAGGAGGGTTGCCCCACACTATGATCCAGAATGATCCAGACTTCCTGGAGGGGCAGGGCAAGACGCGCGCTTGGAGTCGAAGATCCAGTGGAGACAGTGCCAAATGGTCCTGGCCCCAAACCGCCTCGGGAAGAGAAACACAGATCAATGCGTCCGGAGGTAGTGCCCCTTCGCAAACAACAGCGGCGGAGACTGCCACGGAGGGGCAGCAGAGGGCATGCTACGACTATTCAAAACAACAGGCAAGATACTGGGCGGAAGCATTTGCAGCTTTGGAAATCGACATTATAGCCATGCCAGAAACACATCGCAGACTCAAAAGGGGCTGGGAGGACTTGGGCGCCTATTTCGCTGGGTGCCCGAAACAACGATCCATCGAGCTGACAGAACGCAAGATGACGGAGTCAGAACGAGAACCAAACGCCTTCCAGACACTTCCGGAGCAGGAGTCGACGTGAGATGGATCTTGACTTGGAAGCTTCCGGGTGAAGGAAGACGGAAACCCAGGGTCCGTGCAACCCTTGTAGATCATTTAGGATGTCAGGATGAGGGCTACTGCCACAGTATCAACGGTGATGACGCGCCAGACGAGACAAGTGGGTTTTAAATTGGCAGTCTGGAAACGTTGGGTGCTTCAAAAGGGCGACGTGGCAGACGCGTTCTTGCAGAGCCGCGAGTATCCTGAGATCTGTGCCCGCGCTGGGGGTCCCTGCTGGAAGCATTACTTGGGTCCGATGCGCCTGACCCCGCCACATGGACTCGTTGATGCCCCGTTTGACTGTGGAGATCTGTGGACCTTCCTTAGGAGTGAAAGACTCACAAGGATGCGATTAGATTCAAGTGGCAATCAAGTTGCTGGGTCCTGCGCAACAAGCGGACCCTAAAAGGGGTCATCAGTGGCCAAGTCGACGATTTCCTCTTTGCAGGAAAAGGGGGCGATTTACTCTAAGAACCCAAGTTGCAGGCCGTGAAAGAATAGTATAAGGGGGGTGACTGGGACAAATGACGATTCACACAGTGCGGTGTGATCATTGAACGGATTCCAGGAGAGTTTGAACTTTCCCAACCCAGCTACCTCAACAATTTCCGTGAACTCGGGGTTAATGCCAGCAGACGTAAAGACCGCTCTAGGCTCTAGACACACCATCGAACGTGAGAGAACCCCTTTGCGTGCCTTGTTAGGATGTTTCAGATGGCACGCTCAGCAGGTGGCACCTTACCTTTCGTACGACTTCTCCTAACTGCGGTATCCCGGAACACCGTGGAAGCCGAATATCCCTCTGAGCCGAGCGAAGGCCAAGTCCGCATACAAAAATGAAAGCCCAAGGATTCGGGAGAACGAGACCTAGGTGGATGCAGGAACGATATGACGGTCACTCGACTCCAGGCATCCTTTTTGAAATGACGACTCGGGAGATTCACCAGGGCAAGTGTGGGCAACAGATTGACTGGACCTGCAGATCTCCAGGGGCCGCCGAGGCACAAGCTTCCATGGTGAAGACTCCTTGCACCATGCGCTCTATGGAGTGAGTTCCTCTATGGGAAGCTTGAGAGACAGTGAAGCAAGTGGGGAGCTACGTGGTGGTTACGGAGATGCTGGTGATCAAGCGCGCAAAACGGCACAAAGACGTCGAACTCCTGGCCTTGGAGGCGGTGCAGTGGAATACTGGAGTAACGTATTCTCTCGCGCAAGTTACCAAATTAGCCAACTTGGTTTCAGCCCGAAGCTCGCCAAGATATGCCAAGATAGCACGGTTCTCGTTTGGCAATGCAACCGGCAGCTTAGCAGGGTGTTCATGATTTTTCTTGACGAGCACAGTACAGTAGCAAATACTAGTAGCAAGGCATGGACTTGTGTGGCACAGCTGGATGTTCAGGCGACCATGGCTTACACTCGCGGTCATGCTTGAAGTGCTTTCAGCCTTTCATAGGTATGCTGTTTGGCGCGCGGACCCGTGAGAGAAGGCCCTTTATCCCCTCAACACTTGTGACTCGTGACCCGGCATCAGTTCTCCAAAGGGTTGAAGCACAACGAAACAGCAGCAACCCCAAAATCGCGCAGGGCACCTTGGGAATGCTGAGCGTCTTTAAAAAGTGCCTGCGTGGAAGAGGCTGCGCCTCAACCCTACGCAGAGCGCAAGGAAGCTCAAATCGCAAGTGCCATGGGCATTTTGCAGACGCGAGTTACAGATAGCACAGCACTTCACTACTACACTACTTGAAAGTTTCGCACATGCTTGGACATGCCCAGTGCAAGGTGCACAGGGATCATTACATGCATTAGATGCGTGGCACGGAAACTGGATGGAGTATTTTCCGCAGCAGAAACTATCGAAATTTGCTTGGAGCCCTTTTACAAGAGGCCATGTGAGTTTGCGAAGCTACTACGCAGATCTACGCAGATGAGGGCATTTACATCAACTTGCATTATCGAGGACGCCGATCAGAGTCATGTTTCCAACTTCCAAGAAGCAGCACATCTTGCTCCCAAAAGCCTCAGCGCTTCCTGGATCGAAGACCCCAGGCGAAGCACCAAATTGGCATGGCTTCCTGCCATTGAAAGTCTGTAGCAATCGCTGAACAGCCGCAACGACGCAACGCCTCCATCCTCGGAGCTCCCAGAGACGCCCATAGCGCGGCCTATCTCATTCTCCTCGACAAGTAAGTCTTAGAGGTTGAAGTGTGCTTCTAGAAGCTTCAGCAGATTGTAAAAAGCAGCCCGCATGCGGACATACAGCTGTGCCAGTTGGGAATGCCGAATATCCCACTGCGGCGGCATGCAATGACCCATGATCCATTGTCTGCCCTTCGCAGCTGTGTACACTGAATTGCGTGACCACCTTATGGCAACGTGCTTTTCAAGATTCAGCGCATCAGGGTCATGCACATTTTTGCGGCTGAATTCTGCAGCACATGGCTTGGTATAGGTCTACTGTCAAGCAGCCTGCAATAACAGAAGGAAAGCTGCAGAAATCTTGCTGTGCTCTGAGTGAAACTTGTCCATTATGAACAGCTGTCAGCTATTGAGAAGCTGCCTTCCCAGACCTGAATCGAGCCGCACATGTGGAGGATGATTCTTCAAGTTATTCTACGTCTTTTTGGGGCGTTGCATGCTGGCAGACATTTGATGGGGGCCTGTCTCTCAGCTTCCTTGATCGGCGTTGGGGTCCTGGATAACAATCAAGATGTAGTCCTGAGCAACATACATGCTGCACACCATTTTTTTCACGAAGAAGCAATCTGCCCAAACAAGCACCAGGAGATGCAATGGGCAATTTAAGGTAACATGCAATGCGCGCGTTGCCAGTGACAACGGCCATGTAAACTATACCGCCTTCCCCTCTTCTAGATGTATTAAGCCTAAGGTACAGTGTTCCAGTCACTGCCACGGATCTTCCAGAGCGTAGCCCAGCTACAATGTGCTATACTGCATTTGGCAGAGACCGTTGGCTGTGGTTTGAATTTCTGGGCGTCAACCCTTACTTCCAATTTCGAGCGCGTTGGACTTTAACGGGCCTACAAGCGAAGAGATGTGAAGTACGGTCTAGAATCCCAGTGTGAGTGTTTGCCTTGTACGTTGGATTTTGGTGAGTGGCCTATCGTTTTCCAAGCTTTGGTGTTGGGCCGTTTTTCTCTCCCTGGGCCGTCTCCGGCAACTGGATGAATTTTCGTTCGCTGGTAGTATTATTTTAGTACTGGAACGGCCGTCTCCGGCAACCGGATGGATGGATTTTCGTGCCCCTGGGAGTACAACTTTAGTAGTACCAGAATGATTTTTTTTGCATTTCGACCCATCGCTTTTGGTGATTGGCCTATCATTTTCCAACCCAAAATGCTATTTCCAAATCTTCGTGTCGGTCCCCTTATAACTTATAACCCTAGACCTGGATAGGAAAGACCGTGCTTCATGTGAAGGTACGAATCATTCCATGCTGTCACATTCGGTGACATGTTGAGGGAATGACAGCTGCGATCTAGCTTATCTGAAGCCAAAAAGAAAACAGGGACGTCACAGCGCGAAAACAGGGACGTCACAGCCATCACGACTTGACGACACGTTTGGATGGCGATGACAACGACAACGACGCCGCGGACGACGGTACGACGATGACGACAGACTGTCAGCACAGAGTTACGAGTTTGCGTCGGAATTTATCAGCATAAGCCCAAACTGGATTTGTGTTCACTTTGAAATTTGTTCCTTGTTTGGGCTTGGGTGATCGAACCTATATCCTGGTCGCTGCGCCTTGGCGCTATCGTCTCACAGAGTCGTCGCGTCGCCATCGTGCAGTCGTCAAGCTGTCGGCGGGAGGTTGTCGCGCTATGTCGCGCTACCATTGGGTCGCTAGCTGGGCTTGCCGCTTGGACTTGCACTTTATCGGAGGCTCTTGTTGGTAGCCTCTGTAAATGCGCCCTACACCCCATAGCGTCTGCAGTACGAAATGGATTCAGTAGAATCTGGGTCCTTTACGCATCTTTGCCCAGCCCGCACCATCCTAGCAAGTGAACAGGAAGAGGCATAATCGCATACTCATCCCATCCACCTGAACTAGTGTGGTGCCCATGCTCAAAGTGGGAGTGCTAACTGTTCCGTGGACAATGATGGGCCAACTCAGCAGAATACATTCGCAAAAGCGAGCTCCGTCGAGCTCTTTTTCTGTCCAGACAATGCAGAGTCTGCCCACACTGTGAGCTCTTGTTTTACATGGAAGCAGCTCCATCACACTGCAGAGGACATCATTCGGTTGAACGCAGCTTTGAGCTTGTTTGCTTGCATTTGTACTGTAGCTTTCAGGCCTCAGCTCTTACAGTGCATGACAAGACGAGAGTACCACAACTTCAGTACTGTAAGTGGTGACGTGCAACGAGCATAACCACCTCTACTTGCTGAACCTGCTTTCAAATTTGGTCTGCTACAGTTCCACAAGCCAGAGAGCAGTCCCTCAAGAAGGATCGTAAGTTGGCGACTCGATCCGGCGCAACCATGATCTCATGCTTCTTGGACCGAATCCTTTGAGGTCGGCTGCTCAAGTACCCTCGCATGGTGCACACTGATGCACGCATGGGAAGTCCTGAGAAACGTCAGGTCGTTCTGAGGATCCTCGTAGCAGACAGTCAGAGAATGCCGGCTGGAGAACTGTGCCCAGGCTGCACACCAACTCTCGGACCACGCTGCGTGCCTCCCAAACACGGACGCATTCTACAGAATAAGCGGCGCACGACTACCAAGCTGCAGCTTTTGACACCGTCTCGCCTTCGCAGCAAGTTGTGATATGAGAGCTGAGTATTGCAGAGTCTGCTTGCTGTCAAGCCTCACCAGCAGGACGCAGAAAGGATATTGGTGTGGATGCAAGCTGAGCTGAGGCACAAGACGTTGATCTCATTGGTACGCCCTCACTGTTCACAATGACAATGCCTTTGCGACTGGTTTCTCAAGACAGCTGCTCATTTACGATGCGCTGTTCCCACTCTAACGTTAGCTTCATCAGGCATCTGTCACATGAGTGGCCGGGCACGACAAGCCATCCAAGGCCTGAGACTCCCTTGTGGGTCTTGATGCGGTTCAATGTCTCCTCCACCTCGAACTGACTGAAGAGTTAGGAAATTTCGGCTTTCAACTAAAGCTTGCCAACACCCTCTGCTGACAGGAGCATTTCTCCCAGGTGAGCTTGATACGAGCAAAGCGGGGGACCAGGCTACAACCATTCATCGACATGTACAATTCTTTAATGCACCGCACACCTGAAGTGGGTTTCCTGTAGGAGCCCACATCCGGCTCCAGTAGTCTTAGCAGCTCTTGCGGCTGCGGCTAGGGAGCCCAGGGGCCTGGCAAATCAGAAAGTTGCTGGAGCCAGCTGGTTGAGAGGAATCTGCAGAGTCGACTTCCCAAGCAAATGGCGGTAAGTCTGGTTGCTTCGCCTGGGCCCCAAATATAGGAAACATGGCAAGCTTTGATGCACTTCAGCCAACAACATTATTGCTGCAGTTTCTTCGCCCCCTGCTGGTTACTGAGTTAAAGCCATGCCGCAGCTTCTGCAACATGGCCAACACACGTGACGCATAGGCCCTTGAAGACATTCGGGGCCGCTGACCTGCAAAATGCCTGGCGGTCCCTTCATCAAACGGAAAAGGCCCTTGAAGACACGATTCAGGCGATTCTGCCACCAATCCATAGCTCTGCACTGGTGGCTGGAAAAAGCTACCGCGAGGTTGCTTCCAGCCCCGGAATAAGTTTTTCAACGTAGCCCTGCGTCCTACGCTGAAACCGATTCTCCGCACGTCCTGGCAGCGCCACAGCATGCCTCGTGGTCCTGGAACGCGTGGTGGCATGTCGCGGCCAATCCGATGACAACTGGTTTGCAACGGGCTTTGCTGGATCTGAAACCGCAACACCGACCATTGATGCCTGGGGGCCTTGTTGCAGGCTGGCCATTCTCGGAAAGGGCAGACGTCGGCCGATGCTCAGCAACCGTCGAAACCTTTTTCTTCATTCTCGACTTCCTCGTTTCGTGGCCGGCGGTATGAGCTGGAGGCTCTTAAGTCCGCCATGGCCGTCATGGCCCTGCCGCATTGGGGATGCACGCCTAGCTAAAGCCATACTCTATTACAGACCTGGGGCACGGGGCCGCCTCCCCAAATCCCTACCCGTTCGAGATCCTGCCAAGCCTCAGTAAAAAGTCGTGACGTGCTTGCGACTTTAAGTGGCTTTTTCAAGGCTCAGAACCTGCTTATCCTTAACGTTCCTTGACTCAACCCATCTCAACCCAAAATGTCCAAAATGGAGTCCCAATTGTGCTAATGATGCTCGCGTAGTTACACAGGGCGGTGTGTGTGTGTGTGTGTGCGACTTCCCAAGCTGCTGTCATGTTCATTCATGATCTAATCTCCATTCCCTTGCTAAGCGGCTAGTGACCCACGGCATTTGCCAGTCGTCGTATCTAAATGATACCACAGCACAAACACAATGCGCCTCCGACATGCTGGGATGCTTGATTCGCCTTACAACATCTTTGTTGACAAAGCTGGCTGCCAGCTTGCAAGCATTGCAAACAGCGCCGGTTGAGATCCTTGCTTCGTAAGTCCAGGCCAATGCAGTCGGATCTAGCCAGCACGCATCTCAAAGGCGAGTCAAAAGAGCCAAATCATATTGCGCGAACGGCACATCAATGCAAGTAGCGTTGAAAAGGTAGGATGCGATCAGAGGCAAAAAACGGCAAAAGCATGCAAAAGCAAAGCAACCACCCTGCAAGCGCACCTTTTTACGAATTACATGCTTGCAGCATGCCCAGCTCCCTCTGTGGCCTAAGCGACCTCCGTATCATCCAGTAGGAGTCTAGCGACGATCATGATGCATTAGGTCAACGTGTATGCTTGTGTCACGTACTTGCTGCACTTTGCTAGCAGATGCCAGGTAGGCAGCGCTTAATTGTCGTACAGTAAGCAGGGCGGATTTCTGGGTACAGCTGCCGAAAGATGTGGGTGCTGCATCAGCCAGGGGCAAGCACGAAGATCTAAGACTGGCTACTCAGTTGGAGACCGCGGTTGTTGTCTTGCCAGGGTGTTCTGGCATAGCATAGCTTCAAGCTGAGCTCATGTCATGTCTATCAACTAAACTGACATGTTGACGGAAAAGGCCATGCTGGCGACGCCACATTGAGCATGAAGACCTGCCCTTCAAATTCTTTGATTCGGATACCTCACACAAGGCGCCAGTTGCAGCGCATGTCAAAATGGACACCCTACGACTCATGAAAAATAGACTTGGGCCATAAACCATACATCTTATCTCAGCCAAGTAGCAGAGCATCAGTGCGTTGCAGTTAGCAGTCCAGGAAATCCAGGAAGAGGAAGTCGCGAACCCAGAAGATTGACCAGGATGTCCTTCGGCAGAGCCCAGGATACAGGAAGACAATATAGAGACTTCCGCGCAGAAAGTTTCATGGTAAGTTATCATTTGCATAAATTTTAACAGCTCTGTTTTTGGAACCGGCTCGCACCAGTCAATCTCAATACTCCTGTCTGGCCCAAGACGTGCCACAGCCCTTCTACCCGGCTGCCAGGAAGTTCTGTCACTGGCTCTTTAGGAGGACAACTGATGAGAACTGCACATTCTCAAGCGAAAGACAATGCTACAATGCAGGGAATAGGCCAGCCTTTGCGAAAGCTTCAATCATAGCTCCTAACCCCAAACTCACCCCGTCGTTCAAGAGTTCTCCCAGATGCGCCGGATTTTTCCCTGTGGGTCTGGCAGCTGGAAGGAGTGGACTCAGCTGACGAGATTCGTTGCGTGTACTGTTCCAGGCATCCGCAGGGATTCGCAATTGTCGGCAACATGGAGGCGCGGCACACGAGGATTGGAAGTAACAGGAACTGATTGTGCGTAACAGGGACATGTAACAGGAACAAAGCCCAGGTTTGTAACAGGAACCGGGGTTGCGCTGTAACAGACTCCCTGGGCCCGCCGTAACGGGAACTGCCTGGGTTCCATGAGGCCAGGTGACTCTCTCGAGGGGCTCCAACGTTTCTCTTCAGAGTTTGCTGGAGGGGGGCCGATTTTGTGAAGTTAAGGTCTTACTAGGTACTCTTCCAAAGTAGGGCTTTTTTCCTAAAGACTTATGAGAGAGTGTGGCTCAAACTAGAGTCGTAGGAGGGGTTCTTCCACATGAAAGTCCTGGTGTATTTGAAGGCCCCGTTTTTGACAATATGTAACAAGGGCCTCGTTAGGGACTACGTTAAATCAAGGTCTTATTAGGGACGCGTC
>CAJNIZ010008557.1:67662-80857 GCA_905231905.1 Symbiodinium pilosum
CCGCCCTCATCATTTGAGGGCAAAGACGTTTCGGTACGCCCCACCGCCCGACGAAGGCGCTGGAAGGGCGTGCGCCCCATGTAGGCTAAGGCCGCCCGAAGGGTCGCCTCATCGCCAGAGGCGAGGCGGCGGAGGACGGCAGCAGCGGATGCGATGTTGTCGGAGGCCGCCATGGCACAGGCGGTTAGGACAACAAAGTAGGGGGCACACAAAAAGGCGGTTCGAGCAATCAGGCTGCGGTGCGCGCCCGATTGCTCCATGTTCATGCGCACACAAGTGTGCTACAAAACAAAAGCGCAGCATTGATAGCAGCTGGTGATAGTAAACGCGTGGCACTAATCGGGACGGGATGCCTGCATGTGTATTGGAGTTGGGGGCTCTGAGCCCAAAAACAGACACTCATGCTTCATCTCAAGCGTGGCTTGGCTTTGCGGAGGTGAAAAACACAGGCAGCATACGCACATCCTTGCCTGGCGCTGTCACCAAGCCTGCAACTTGCTGCCGCTCACTGCTGAGACTTCACACTACATGACATGCGATGCATTGCCGCACGGCTGCCCACGACTCTTCCCAACGCTGAATCCCTGGAAGGTTACTCTAAGTGGACTGGCTTTAAGACACCCCTGACTTCTCCCACGAAGTAAAGCGCTCAGTAAGCCACTCATGCCACCCTCAACCAACCATTTCCTGCGCGCTGCTCGTGTCCTCAAATCCATTCCACATCCGACATATCCGACCTGTGCGCCAAGTGCATGCGGCCTGGCCTGGCAGAGGACAGCGTCTTGTTGGAAGCAACTCCGCTGCAGCCACAAGTGGCTGCAGTCAGAGTCGGCCTCAAGCCCATGATGTTTGTGAGATGCACAACACATGACAACACACTCGGGTCTAGGGAACAAACATGAACCTTCCCATGAAACCGTTCTCCTTGACGTCGTGATTGAGACAACTCGGTGCAATGTTCTCCTTGGCCAAGGATGCAGGCTGAGGTCAGGCAACATTCATAAGCCGACCCTTTGCACAACACTGAGGAGCCTTGTTGCCTCGTACTGCCAAGGGCGGTCGACCTGAATTCATCACATGCAAGCTGGCTCGCCACTCCAATCCCACCTTTTAGAATCTCTCGGCGCTTTCCACTTCTGAGCCACGATGAATGAAGTAGCTGCTGAAGCTGAATCAGATCTTATGCTAGCTCGCAGGTTCTCAAATAGTCTACGCCCGAAGGTGGCCATTTCTGCTGTGTTCTTTTGGGCCCCGAAAAAAAAATCATGTTGAAAGCAAGGAATGTGATAAAGCCTCAGAGAAAAAACACGATGTTGCTGAGCTCCGTCGTTGTTGTGAACTTTGGCTTTGAGCGATTAGGATTTCCGAGCAGCAGCTGTAGCATTTTGAACAGTGGATCCGGAAGCTACACCTTCCGATTGTCTTCGTTTACAAATGAGCGCGAATCTGCTGGCAAGCCCACACTTGCATTTCATACAAATCTGGCGCGCAACCAGCGCGGGTCTCGCGCTAACGGCTAACGGGTTCCTCAAAATTGAAACCTGGAACCAAGCTCATCCCAAGCAACTCGCTTCATTTCGAAGGAAATGTCAAGAAAAGTACTGTAGAGAACTATTGACTATTGCAAAATATTGAGAAGTAGAATCTGAGGAGATACGATGAAGATTACCTTGGATTACCCATGCTGCTCAATTCAAGTGTCCCGTGTTCCGTATTCCGCTAACTTGTCACTTGCTGATAATGGCCAACCACCTTCTTTGACATCAGATCCACATGACATTTGCAATGTCTTCATGGCGAGGAGACGTTGATGATGTTGATGATGATGATGATGATGATGTATGAGAGTAATGGTGGTGGTGGTGATGATGACGATGACTTTTGCCGAGCCTTGTTGGCATCTGCCCGGTGTGTTCGGTATGGCGTTGGCTAGAGGCGACAACCTTGGGCAAAGCGTCAGGAGGCTCTTACCGTCCCTTGACGTCTTTCTAACATTGCGGTCTCACCATACCATCCCAGTGGGGTTGGCAGAAGCCTTATCCTTGCCTGGAGTTGGTGCGCTCACTATGTATCTATGCGTGACGGTACTCACCCCACTCTTTGTTCCGATGGCTGCTTTTGCGGCAAACTTGAGGACGTGCTAAGTCTTGTACATGAGCCACACTGAGGGCTCGGCGCTGGCTGGCGCGCAGAGGTAGGTGTCAGCCCTGGAGAACACCCAGGAACTATTCAGCTGGCGAAATCATTTGTGTGCGCCAATGCTCCGTAACAACAAGTCTGCAGCATGCAAAATGTGCAGATCATCCCTGAGGACAACACCGGCGTAATTCAAGCAGGCTGCCTCGAGCCGGAGATGCTTAAGACTCATCCAAGTCTTCAATCCACAATACCAAAAATCATTGTGCCCAAAGATCATGCCTGCATTCGTGGCGATGCAGAGCAGTGAGTAACACTGTCCGGCATCAGCCTGTCTTAGATCAACGCACCCAAACAAACCAGTGAGCCTCTCAAGATTTCCAGGACTCTTACGGCGGCACGCGGCTGGAACGAAACCAGGAAGAGTTCTCGGCGGCCGTGCACAACACGGTCTAGATCATATGCAGGCATGTTAGGCCAGCTCATTTCATCTGACAACAGCACCTTATGCTGCGAGACCCTCTCATTTGTGAAGTCACAAATGTTGAGCAGGCGGCGCTGTATAGCTTTGCTGTGAGCTAGAAGCCAATATCATCATTAACCCTGAGAAGTCTTACAGTAAAGTCATCCAGTGAAATTACATCATCCAGCACACACATGCGAACACCCGACCGACATATCACGTGCCGTTCTAGCTTGGGACATTGCTGTTAATTGATTCTTACGAGTAGCATATATATATATATATGTGTGTGTGTGTATAGTACCATCCCTCAGAGCCGCTTTTGGACGTTAATCTGAAGCCCAGCGGCTGGCAGCATGCTTCGTGCTCTTTAACAAATTACTTACGTGACGACACAAGCGGCAGGACCGGTAGGAACTGGCATTAGCACATGGAGGTGGTAAGCCGTCGAGGATATGACAGGACTGTGACAGGGGATACACAGGATATCACAGGATCAGCATGCTGGACCATGTTTCTGCGGCTAGTGAATACATTCTCATTATACGTTTTTGTTTGCCCTGTGGAAAGCCAAATCGACACCCCGCCAACTGACTGACCAGATGCCGTTCCACTATCCACGGAACCCCGCGCAAGGTCTGTGTGGACCCACGCTTCTTTGTTCGGCACCCCCTGGGCTGGCTTGCTGCAGTCCAATGTTGCTGCGTTCAGGCGATTCAGTGCTTGTGCAAAGGCGCATCACAAGAAATGGTCCGTTTACTGCGTGCCAGCTCTCTGAAGAAAACCGGAGAGGGCCACCGCACCTGTATGCAACTGTCATCTTAGCGTGCATGACGCTGCTAGCTTGTGGCACGCTTTATCTGCAGTTGACCCGCAGCCGGATCCTACGATACGTGTCTGTCTGCACTTTGCCTTGGTTGCAGAGTGCCGGTGAGGTCTAGGCTTCATTCACAATCTTGAAAGTCCCTCTGGATAACACATGCACGTTGAAGGTGCTCAAAGCTTGAAGCAAATGAAGGCTTTCCAGAAAACAAGCCAGTTGCTGTTATTTGAATCAGAGTGTCAGCCTGATAGGTTCACTTGGCTCCTCTACTCATAGCCCTGTGACGATCACAAGTCATGATCTCTGCGAATTAGTGAGACAGAACGAGCCTTGATCCTTGACCGACGTCAATCAGAGAGCTAGGGCCACTGCGAGAATGTCTTCAAGGCTAGGTCTCTTCCTGTCATTGAACAAATTGAACATGAAGATTTGAGCCTCTGCAACAGCTTGCTACTTTCTGAGCTTGATGCCCGGGATCGGTCTGCAAAATGCGACCTATCAGATCCTGCCAAAGTAGCAAGGACACAGTTTACATCGCAACGGATGCCATGGCCAGCTGCTCACCCCCTCTACTATTATGCCCCGAACGCTCGCTTCCAATACAGCCTGTGCAATTTCGGTCCATCATATCTCAGTCACTTTCTCAGCAGTCCATGGTCCCCATGCATATAAACATGGGGTAGAAACACACGAGAAAAAGCATGTCAGGAAATGAGGAGAAGGCATTTCTTATCAACAAACTCAGCCAGAAGCTAGAATAAATGAGCAGATCTGACAAGCAAGCCTGCTGTTCGTGTTCGGAAGGTGTTGCGGAATTCAGGAATTCTATTCAGGAACACTGCAGCGGGAACGCGTTAAATCAAGAGTCATACTAACGCCTAGATAGTGCCCTTGCAACATACTGCAGCGAGTAGGTTCGGCCATCGCACCAGTCGGATATGGTGGGATGGGTGAAGCTTACCTAGCCGGCATTGATTGTTGACGCTGCTTTCCTGTTTTCTGCGAATACCTCCTTTTGGGCCTCTCATGTGGATATGCTAGTCCTCAAAACATGTGCCAGCACCACACCACTGGGAATACTGTGGATCCACTTCCGGAGCAAAAATCAAAAGAACCTTGCCCAAATTCTGCGTTACAACTGTTCTCAATGTAGGCATTGCCAGCAACAGTAGAGATAGGATTAGCTAAAACGAGCATTGTAGCACTGTGTCCCGGTACAGCAATGTCTGCGCAATGAGAACTTCAGATGTTCTATGTACACGATTCATCAAAGCAGCTCAGGGGCGCAGCCCCTACTGCAGTTCCTAAGGAGCCACCCCCATATCTGCCTGTGCAAGTACCAAACGGGGTTTCTCCAGTAGTTAATAGTGCAAGGGCCGTGGGCTGTCCACTTGGCGAACATGCTGCGATGCCGAACCCGAGAACTGACCTTCCCCATCCCTCCCGCTTGCCGTCGCTTACATCTTTCTTGTGCGGCTCATGGTGTCGGATGCTTATGCTCTTGCAGCACATGTCATGATGATTTCAACAACCCCTTTCCATCACTTTCCCTGCTCAGCTGCCGAACTGTGCATGCACGACAACCAAGCAGCACAAATGGGCAGCCCAGAATATGGCTAGGATTACTAGGCAATATCGCGCTCCTTGGCCTGTGGCGAGATCCGCACGGAATCTGGGAAGCTGTACTGGTTAATCCGTATCCGCTTGTACCTCTGAGGGAAATGAGGAGGGAATGTCTCCGGGTGTCTTAGAGACTGCTGGACATTGCTGGACCATGTCAGGGTCGGTTTACGTTTGTGCTTGGCAATGGTGAGCAACGTGAGCAACCATGGATGAAGCGGAAGACATCTCAAGACTACTGCTACATATTGCTACTTGTTCTACAGCACCAGCATGCACCAGCGAAACCCTGGTGGCGTTGTTACCGGAACGATTGCACCTCACTCACTCGGCCACTCGATGCCAGCTCGACCCCATCTGCTCCATTCAACCCCTTTCCTTCCGGCGGATTTGCTCCAAGCCCATACATCGTGCCTGTCAGATGCTGCCTGTGAGATGCACAAAGCAGAAGTTCAGCGCACAAGATGTCGCACAGCAGCAGTACGCACGACAGTCTCTGCACCCCAACGGAGAGAGGGAGTGAGAGAAAGAAAGTGACAGAGAGAGAGCAAGCGAGCGAGCCAAAGCCAGAGAGAGAGAGAGATCCACAGAGAGATCGAGAGGGCGAAAGGGAGGGAGACAGAGACAGAGATTTGGCTTACCTAGGCGGCAGTGTCAAAGGAAATCGGCTGTTTCCACGTTGTCCTACGCCTCGAACTGAACAAAGGAGACCAGTGACCTTCTATGACCTTTTCTTAGCGTTCTATGTTCTGTCAGCTGTCTCGTAGACTTCATGCACTGTGGTCTCAACCAACGCGCTGAGTGGGTGCCCATACAGACATGATTCACATGATTCTGCCATGCGCACGTAGTCTTCACGTCGGACGTCTCAAATGGTGGGCGGCCGATAACCATCGTGTAGATGATTACGCCCAAAGACCAAATGTCGACCTGGCCAAACATTTATTGATGTGCTCTTGACGACCAGCTTGCGGGCCTCAAAGGAATGACCATACTTACCTTCCAAGATTTCCGGCGCAATGTAGTTTGGAGTACCTGCAGTCGTCTTGCAGTGGACTTTTACGTTGAGATCAATGCGAATTGTGGGAGCAGCATTGCGGATGCCAAACTTCACGCCGGCACATATGGCATGAAACCACGTGTAACTGCGTAGCTTGTCTTTATCAATGATTGATTCAGGCAAGCTGCCACAGATGGTTCGCTTTCTTTCGCCATCGTACTCAAGTTGTGCTGCTAGGCCAAAGTCGCCAACCTTGCACAGCAGCTGCAGCTGCGATCAACGCTCACTCAGTGTGACAAGCTACTTGAAGAATCTATAGAAGTATGGAACTATTGAAAGTCCTTCAGGCGCATCGCGTGGTCGAGAAAGAGATTCCCCAACCTAGGATCACGAACGGAGGCCAAGTTGCGAAGCTTTGTAGTTTGAGGCCTGCGGATGCCGATGCCGTCCTTCAGCTCCGCACTTCAGATCGCGGTGAATGACTCGTCGTCGATGCAAGTACTGCAGGGCGACTATGAGCTCGTAGACGTAAAAGATGGCCTGCAGAAGCGTGCAAAACAGGTACGAGTCTTGCACGCGGCCTATGCACTTCACCAGTGACCTGGCCTCCGGCTCTGCAAGTCTCTTGGTGGGACGACGACGCATGAATTCGTTCAGGGTCTGGTTTGGACCTTGCTTCTTCATACCTTCTACACTTCAAGAATATCGTAGCGACTTCAGTGACTTCTCTTAGCTCCTGGCAAAGCTCCAGCATGATGTAAACATGATCGGAATCCTGAAATACTACGTTGGCTGTGCGACAGCGCCATGAAAAACTGCGCACCGGCAGTACCCACTCCGTCCTCGAAGTAGTCATAAAACTTCACAACCTGACAACACCGCAGTCAGTGACTGTTCTGCAGAACATGCCTCCTAGGCTTCATGAGCATACGCATCATACGCCAGCCTTATCATGGCTGAGCTCGCGATGGATTGCGATCTCAGACCTCACATTCAGGTGCACAAAAACTGCATTGACAGCACGACATGGAGTTGCCAAATGCTGGCACGTTAAGGACGGCGCCTGAGCTTGGCGTGGGCTCGAGGCTTCGTGATCGACGCCTTCGAGACTATCTTGGCCTGGAGATCAACCAAGTACAACTTAGAAGAATGAGCTTCACAGCTTTGAGAACAGCGCCGCAAAGATCTCCTTGGTCTCCAGATCTTGGACTTCGTAGCACTTTGCAAAGCCACCCTCGAGAGAGCAACACAGAGCAACCAGATTTGCAAGCAACTGGAGTCCTAACTGGAGTGCAGACATGCAGTGCCCGAATGTGCCCACGTCTGCCCGCCTTGCCCAGAAACCTTCCTTTCTGATATCTGGCAGGAAGACCCGATCTGGCAATGGCCAAGACATGGCAGACAGTTGTTCGGAAACACTCCGAATTGTTGCGTCGCATAACATACCAGCTCAGCAGAATGGACATTGCATGACATTGCAATGCGGGCACTAAGTCGCGATAAAAGTTGAATTCAAGCTAAGTTTGTGAAGTTGACGTAGCTTTGGAGGTGTGCGATGCACTTGAAGTCGCGCGGAAAGCACATGGCTCGTTGCAGCGAAGGGGATGTCCACCCTGTATTGCATGGGTCCTGCGTTTCAACACTCTACCATTTCTCAAGGTGACTCTGTTGGAATGCGGGCTAGCTGCAAAGCCTATTTGTTAATTTGACGTCATCCCTGCGCTTGCGCTCACGTTCTTCCGGAGCGCGTATGGGAGCAGATATATACGCCACAGCACGTCTTGTCTATCGCTGCTTGGCCATTGCCACCACCTCAGCATACCTCAGCCAGGATTAAGCTGAAAAGCATGAGCTCAGGTTTGGCATGTTTGCGTGACGCTGCATCAGGGAAAATGTGCATCACTGGGGGAATTATACATCACGGGATGCAAATACCCAAGGAGACGCTGTGTTTTGAAGAAACGGAAAAAAGGTGTGAAATGCTGCTTATGTAGCAGACGCCAACGTGTGGAGTACGTTTCACATGCGTTTTGGTGACCCTACATCAGCAAATCCCCAAGGAGACCCTGTGTTTGGAAGAGCCGGAAAGAGTGCGCAAACATGTCGCCTAGTCGGGGATTTTGCATCAGGAGCCTGAGGGAAATCCCGTCAATAATAGGGGACTTTGCAACAGAAACCCGATTGAAAACCTGCATGCAAAAGGGGGATAGCAACGCTAATCGGCCGCAGGATGTCATGCTAAAAGCACAGACGCTGTCATCAACAGCATTTCTCTATTATGTTGTTAAGCAATGGCCTGGCCCAAGACATGGCTTCCCCAAGTAGGCGCTCAGTCGATGGATAAAAAACCGGACCGATGTAAGATAACCCCACCACTCGTAGGTCAAGAGGTGTGGTCGTGCAGGATCCCTTTTAAATATTTCATAACAAACCCACCCAGGCGCAAAATCAAAAACCAAACAGACGTACGCACGCAACCTTGGGTTCAAGATTGTTCAAGAGTCACAAGTTCCAGCAGGACAGCATTTTGGCGAGTCCTGCAAACTTGAATGCCTTGAATTGATTGTTTGGCTGCCTACTAAGCTCGCAAGGCCTCCCGCGGCAGGACCTGTCTTCTATGATCTCCAGGTTGTGGAGGTCGCCATGCGATCTGCTTCCGCCATACCTGGGCAACCACAGTCCGGTCTGCCGGCTTGGTCACTGCAGTACGACCAGGATGGCGGCACTCCAGTTCTCATTGCAGGTGGGCATGAATTAACTTGAGCCAAAGCGAGGTACGATGACAAATGGCGTGCCCAGCAAGGCATGTTTGCAGCGAAAGCTAAGCGAGCAGCCTTGCATCGATTATCGCAGCAAGCATCCCTATGACATCTGTGGAGAGGTGGCTCTTTTGCACCGACCAGTCGAACAAGTGCAGCGGCAGAATCTTAACGGACTGGAGTCGCAGAGTCGCAGCGCAGCAGGCCGAAGCCAAGGCTTCAGCCGAACCGCTCAAGCAGCGTTTGCGGTCGAGGGCCGCGAGCAGAAGCAGCCTCAAAGCCATGTAAATGTGAGAGCAAGCTCTCTTCGTGCATGTGGTCATGTAGACACTAACTACAAAGAAGGCATCAAAATTTATCAAACTCGAAACTGGCTGAGGCCTTCTTTGGGTCTGGTCCTGCACCTTACGGTGGCACACGCATGCCCCATCTGTCTTTGCAAGAATTTCTATGCTTATCGCTCAGGTTAAGGCCACTGGATCGAGGAGGACTTCGAAGTGGCGGGCTGCTGCTTGGTCTCAGCGCTCGATAACTATCAGCTGCTTTTCCCCTGCGCGATCACGGGCCTGTACCTCATGCATTTGAGGCATGGGCGATTCTTTCCGCCTTCTTGTGCGACTTCTGCTCCTCTTGCCATGCATTTGATAGATGTGCAGTTGAGAAATCAGCAGAAATGTGCCTGCGCCCCTTCATGCCACGCTTGTGAGCCATGCTGCCCACTGAGGGTGGATACCTGCTCGTAACATGCCGAGACCGCGCTCTTTGGCCTTTGGCATTGCAAACACCAACACGCTGCTCAAACCGGGAGGGCTTGCTCCGGGTCCCTGATTGGAAGGCCATTCCGCATGTCTTTGAGCATCAGCATGACCTCAGCAATTGGTCAGATGGATTTCAGAAAGATCGTGCGTATGTGCTTGTCCAGAGTTGATCTCGTCCTCATATGTCCTTATTCCTCCCATATCCTGGCATCATTGTCTACATTGCGGGGGATATCGCTGTGTCATGAATAATTATCTCCTGGTACTTCAAGAGTTTGTAGTTGCGCTCATACCCTCACCCAGACTCAGGAAAAACTGTCTGAGCTCCTTGGGCATTGGATGGCATTGGTTCTTCTCGAAATTTAACGGTTTTACGAAAGTGGCTTGTCAGGGGGGGGGATGGGATCCAGCAAAGTGATCCCCTTGCCGAGCCATTTCATCTTCTTGCTCCCCTCATCTTCCCTTGCAATCCAGCAGGACCCAACTCTGCAGACACAACAGGCTCATAATGCTAAGGTGTGAAGTATGCACAGATGGCACGGGATGATGTGGGTGGATCCCAGGCTTCTTGGGGTGTCCAGGCTGCAGGCTTTAGATGGTTTACAGTGCAGGATATTCAACCGGATTTGAGATGCTCGACCGTACTAGCTCTGATAGCTTACCTCGGCTGCTAGATCCAGGCCCCCCCCCAAGGCGCCCCCCTCCAGCCACCTGCCACCACACCCCAAGCCTCGCCCAACATACTCGCTTTGCGGCTGCCAAGGCGGACGCGCGCCAGCGCTTGCGATTTATACTTCTCTCTATGACCCGCCTAGCTGAGGGCATGCCCATGTCAATCACAACAGCTTTCACGGTGTTAGCAAGGAATGGGGAATTGGGACAAGCCGTGCATCCTATTCCTCCATTCCGATGCACTTTCAAGCTGGAGCTACTACGGCTACTGGCACCAATGTGCCCTCCGCTGAAGGACAAAATAGTTTTCACAGGCATGGGGGTGGCACAGAGAACAGAACTCTTTGCTTTTTGCTGAGCAGCATCAACTCTCACGTGGCATTGCTCCTTAAACTTCAGCCAATTCTTGGGATTAGGGGTCAAGGAAAAAGCAAGCCCCAAACTGAATTAAATCAAACCCAGGAAACTGCCTGGTGGCCTGAACCTCATCTCTTACAAACGCAAGTTTTTCGGGGTGACGGTTACACAACCCGGCCTTTTTGACTTTTCAATGGGTAGCCTGTCAAGGCACATCCATCCATCGTTATGTAAATTGCATGCCAATGGCTGCCAGTTCCAGCGAATAATGGCCTTTACGTACTACTGCCTACTGTAGTCGGCAGGTACATATTGGGACACCCTTTTCTGCACACTGCAAGCCTGCTGGAGCCTCAATTTGTCTGTTTTATTTTGACCTGCAGCGGACGGGAGCTCATGTGAGCTCCTGACTAACGATGAAGGCTTGTTTGACAGCTGCAGATGCTTCTGTATCTGCCTCGGTACGCAGAAACTTTCCAGTGCAGGCCACCGCCACCACTCGCTCAAAGCTAGAACATGGCTGAAACAGGTCAAGGCCTGAGATCCCTCTTGCGGTCATCTCTTCTGGAAAGCACTTCTGCCAGTTTTGCTGCAGCCTGATTAGCAGAATCTTCGCCAGCGTCATCAAACTTCTGAGAAAGTTCTCCTGCGCATCCAAGCTGAACTTTTTGGCGAGCTCCTCGACCTCTCGCTCAATGGGGTTCGTGAGTCAGTTCAAAACGAAACGTGTGTTCCGAGGTGCCAACATCTTTGTCCGGTGTGAGCGTGCCGCGGAATATGCCATCCTCCTACATATTACAGGAATTGCATGTCACGTCGGCCTGTAATCCCGCCCATTTGCCGCTCATGCCATCTCGAAGTGCCACGCATCCAGTGTTGGCGGCAACTTCAACCGAAAAGCATCTGGCTTCTGGCTGGGAGCGGGGCCATCTCCCGGAGCTTCACACGGAGTAAGCCAGCCGGGTTCCTGCATGCACAAAATTCATGGCACTGCTGTACACTTACAAAACAATCAACCATATAAACCCTTACATGACATAATGCCTGAGCAAAGATCCTTGCTGTCTTAGCTAAGAAAGTACCCACCATGCTGTACAAGGAAGATGCGGACACAAAAGCTGTCGGTTGCTGCCCCAGAGCAATATCAAAGAGCTCAAACTGAAAAGCCTCATTGGCAAGGCTGGGACAAATTGCCTGAAGATTCCAGCACTGCACTGGTAGCGAGCTTGCGTAGCTGCAGTTTAGCAACCCAACCCCTACCTGTATGACACATTTGCGGGACCACCCCGTCTAGCCTTTCGCGGGTGGACGCGGCTGGTAACCATCCCCTCCAAGTCCTTTGCTCCACTTGGGTTGTTTGCGTCACTGTGGCGAGACCACCTTGCTTTCTTCTCCGATTCAACGGGCCCAAGTGGTACACGTTGGTCAGCTTTCGCAAAGAGAGGAAGGAGAAGAAGAGAGAGGCAAACAGAGAATCTTCTTGGCACCTTTGCTGTGCTTGCAGATGCCTTGAAGGAAAAGCGGCTGGGCAGCCCGGGTGTCCGACTTATTCTGGTTGAGCCTTGTGCTTTCGAAGACTTTTCGAAGCAATGCAGGATGTTGCAAGTGTATACGATAAAACTGGACACGGGTGCATCTGATCACGACCCAGTGCAGCCCCCGGCCTTGCACCTCCGAGGATTTCCCAGAGGGCATGCAAATCATCTTTGCAGGTGGCGCTTCGCTTCTTCATCTGGCCAGCCAGGTCCCTTCAGGGGGAGACGAATGAGTTGGCCAAAGTTTAGCTGCTACGAGTTGCTCAAGCACCTAAAACAGCCCGAGCAATATCTGCAGCTTGCAATATTCTTGCATGCGCTGAAGCAATGCTCACAGTTGATGGCACTATATTATGTGAAAGGCACAAATCGCATGTTTTCGCCCAGGTGAGCACGGTGAAGCTGCTGGGCTATCTGCCGCGCGATCATGCACTTGTCATCGATTTGCTCGTCTTCCTCCTTTTTAGCATTCTGATCCTCGATCGCCAAGCAAGCTGGGCATGGGCTTCTGAGACCTTGGTCCCCATACGATCCACCTGTTCAGCCGAAATATTTTCGCCGAAATCCCTTGCAACTCCGCTCTTCTTCGCTTCCTTCTTGCAGGCAGCAAGCTCCTGCGACATCTCCTTCGCCTTCTCGTGCATGTATGGAGCTTCGAGGAATGTAGACAAGCTGCTGAACTCGCCGCTGTCCAGGAGCTTATGCTCGTGCAACACCGCCTGGAGAAACGCGCAATTCCTGCGAATCGCTTGCATGTCAGAGTCAGTCAGCTTCTCCATGACGCCTTTACGCCGTGGAGGGCGCATGTCTGAGCTTGCTGCCGTGGTCAAAAGCAGCTCTCGGCTTGTGGCGGCCTCCTGGTCCACCTCCTTGGCTCCATCTCCAACCATGAGCTCCTTGAACGTGAGTCCTCGGAAGGCCCCCCCTGCCCCTGGGCACTTCTGGGCATTATAGCCACTGCAAGCCAGCCACAATGTTCCGGTCTCACGGCCTTTGCGCAACACTACGGCGTACTTCTTGCAAACATCACACATAATATCTGGTAGTACCTTGTTTTTGACAGCTTGCTTCT
>CAJNIZ010008557.1:80957-113239 GCA_905231905.1 Symbiodinium pilosum
ACCCTCATTATTCTCAGTATTATGAGTATTACTGCTGGAGATGGGACTGTTGTGGGCCATCAAAGTATTGCAAGAATGTGATGAGAAGATGCGAATCCGTGAGCACAATGTCCCTTGCCAAGATTAGAGGGCCACGTTGGACCAACAGGAGCAGACTCGCTGTTTGGGTGCAGCTGCTGAGCAAAGTTTGGTGGCGACATTGATCGTATTCATCAAAAAAATCAAGTAGACTCTCCGTCGTACCAGCTGCTCCTCTGCCCACAGGCTGTTGCTGTCAGTTCCAAGCGTGCGAAAGGACACTGACTGCCTGGTGATGCGATCATCCAGCTTGAAGCGAGCCTGCAGCTCCTGCTCAGACTTCCAGGACAAAACTGAGAACAATCAATACCAACACTCGTTCGTCAGCGCCTGTATTGTCTCCTTCACATCTTCATCATCTTGCTGCGCGTGATCAAGGGAATCCTTCTCAGTTTTCTGGCACTGATGAAGAAGAGCTACACATGAAGTCATAGTCATGGAATATCATGGCAACAAGGAAAGAACAGAACTGCCTGCGCCTGCTGTATCTGAAAGCCCTGCTGCAGGGGCCTGTGCGATTTTGAACAAGCACGTCTGACTCGGAGAACCGAATGCAATGAATTTCAAATGGCGAAAGGCAAGGAAACCCAAGAAAAGTCCAGGTGTGAGGGCGTGGGCTATCACCTCAGGCCCCCCCCAAACCTCTCCGAGGCCTCCCTGCTACTCCCTAGGTCTTCTCATCTGGGTCCCTTTTTACAGAGTCCCCACAGGGCTTGCTCATGGTAAGCGGCCCACGCTGTAAGAGCATGCTGCATGTACTGGTATTGCAGTACCTCCAGTCAGCAGCAAATGCTATGCCCTACGCTCCATCCTGGCATGTAACACTAGGAGCACCTCATGTGGAAGATGTGGAAGAACAGGGGCTGGAGCTTGCGAAGCTTGGGTGGCCGTATGCGACCGACAAGCCTGAGAAGTTGCCATTTGCTTGAAGCCTATGTCCATTGCGAAAGACGCCCCCGGCCGGGTCGACAAAGTTGACGAGCCCTCAAAGATTCCACGACATTTGCGGACAGTTATACTGACATTCGCTGATGCAGGAGAGCTGATGAGACAACTGCCTGGCGGCACTACCAGGGGCATCGTACCAAGCGGCAGCCCTCCTGTCAGCGAACGTGTGCGACTGAAGGAACCGCAGCCCGGGTACGCTTGGAACAGCTTCGTTTCCTGCTGGTAGCCCATACGTGGGAAACCCTGGCCTGGGTCACAAAGCCTATGACATCCTATGACAATCACGGCCAACATTCAAGCAAGTGCCTCTGCTTCGCTGGGAATCTGACAAAGCTGCTTCTGAATTCATACCTCTCTTCCTGGCCACAAGATTGATCTCTTGGCCAAGATAGATTGGAAAAGTTCTGGCTGATGGCCTTCAAGCCCATGGCACAAGGCATTCCACAGAACCAGCCCCAGGGTCAACACCGCATCAGCTATGTCTAGAGTCTAGACACATTCTGCGTTCCGGCAATGGTATGTGCAAGTGGCTATGTGTGCCAAGGCATGCCGAGCTTGGAAAAGATCCCCCATCCCTGTGTCTGCGAACAGTGAATCAGATTGTGCGGTGCGATTAGGACCGGTTGGCACTACAAATTCGATGACCATTGCAGATTGAGCATGTGTGCTGTTGGTGCTGTTCAATCCTCGAACTGAGAACGGCCCAGAATAAAGAATACATTTGGTCTCTAGCAACTCCAGTGGCCTCAACCTACGGCTTCCGTAAGCGCTGCAGCAGCAGTTTTTTAGGCCTGCGACCCAGTTGCAGAGCCAATGTTCGCATCCTCAATAACCAGGTCTACCTCATCATCTTCTTCCTCTTCATCGGGCTCACCTTCTTGAGGTAAGCCCATCATCTCGGCACCCTGTGACTGTGCAAATAGCATCATGCACATGACAAAGGTGTCCCGGGCATTGATGTGCTCGAGGCGGAAGGTGACCATTTCGCGAGAGGGTCTGATGATCATTGTGGCGCAGAGATCATCCAAGGGCGTGCTCAAGCCCTCAGGCTCTTGTCCAGCGAAGACGCCTCCGATGTTTGTCAGCAAGATACGCCTGACCTTGGCTCTTGGACATCTGGCGCGTTCCTTGCCGTTTTGATGCGTTGTCTCAGGTGCCCGGGAAACTTTTGATGCTTGACCTCTACAGGTGTGGGGACCATGCGTGATGCACATTCATGATTCAGACAAGACATCGCGGATTTTGTTGCAGCGGCTCAGCCGTCATGGCTGTGATGCTCAGCAGCTCGGGATCCAATTTGATAAGGCTGCAGGTGCAGGCTTTGGTGGGGAATGGGCTTCACCCTCCGGCAGGCCTGCCTTTTCTTTCAGACTTGCTGGGCTCTACGTACGAATGCAAGCTTGGGGCTAGGCACGCACAGAAACCATTGCAGTTTGATGCTTCACACCGCATCTTGATAACTTGATAGTCAGTGACGAACACTTACGCTTTGCTGATTGATATTGAGATGTGAGCTGCCCAAGTGACATGTTGTTTGCCATGAACCCTTATTTAGCCTCATTTTTTGCAGGCAGCTGTAAAAATGTGTGTGCTTGGTCCACTGTGCCATTCCCAGACTTCACATCACACGAGTGACAGGGCAGCTGGGGATCCAGAGTCCACGCTGCAAACAGAGATTTTGGAAGCCACTTGACATCAACGAGACCCCTAAAGACCGGAACAAGGATGCCTGCTGAGCACTACTTGAAAACCTACCCCTGCAATTAAAAGCTAGCCGTTGCCATCACACACAACCATACCGGCATAAACCATTTGTTCTAGAAACCTTTGCAGCATGTTGTGTGCATGAACCCTGCCAAATGAGGAAGCACTCGGATGGGAAACAAGGTACTATCAACACTGTCATTGTAACGATGATGTTTGCATCAACTTTCCACAAAGTCAGAGACATGGCATTTCGGGTACAGCGACCCTTGCTGGCCAAATTGAGATTTCCAGAGTCTGTCTTCATCAACTGCATCCAACACGCGCTGATTTCAGTTTTAAAAATATGCGATGTTTCGGAGCCAAATTCGACAGTGTTCTCTTATCAGGCCTTATCGCAGAAACATAAATTTTGCTGACGCGGTCCCAGCGCCAGCACATCGCGAGCTCCTGCGGTTCTGTTGCACTGACGCGAGCTATCGCGAATAAGATATGAGTGAAAACCGCAGGCCAAGATCGCGAGCTATCGCGGACAAATGTGCCTGCAAAATACTGACTTGCACACCAGTTTGCGCAACATCCACCATCGATATGAGAACTTTTGATGACACTCCTTCATAGGGGTTTATGCACCCGCTCAGTTGTGGTTGTTGCTGCTGTTGTTGTTGGTGGTGGTGGTGGCTTCGTTGGGGCCGGTCTTCTGAAATGGTATAGCACATGAAGCAGTAGAAATCAGCAAGCTCAAGTACTTACAGTACCGCTCTCACTACGACTTACATAGAATTTTAGGATTGAGGCCAGACACTTTCAGGTGCGAAGTAGTAAGCTACCCTTCTCTGGCAGACTCTGGCAGAGTTTCAGTGCCTACGCAACTACCGAGCCTACTGCGACCGTACGCCTCGAGCTTCCGTGCCAGGTTGCCACAGCAGTCATAAAAAAACTAACCAAGACACCCTCGTCTCCCAACCAGCCAATTTGCTGTCATCATGAGTGAGCTGAAGATAGGCTTCGGGGTTGGCAAGATGCTGGATCATGGCAGCATTCTCGTCTTGCTCTCCGTTTTGCCAAGCAGCGATCGCTGCGTTTTGCGCGGCCCTGTGCGCAACTAGCGCCCCTGCATGTCCAGTCAATGTTTCTGCAAAGTAGGGTGTGGTTGGCACGTCTGATACTTTGGGTAGTTTCTGCCTGCCATCTGTCACTTCTCGCCATCTTCACTTCACTAGCGGGTAGAGAAGGTGTACCCTGGCTATGTGGCTGGCAGCGATGTCTGCAATGCAGCAGAAAGGCAGACCATCTGCATGCATCACAGGAGCAGTGCATCTCTGCTCGACCTTTGCAAACCTTCCGAAGGCTTCCAAGTTAGGTAGAGCCGGAGCATCAAGCTACGTGTGTAAGCTTTGAGTTCAGACGGAAAGGTCACAAGCCATAGGGTTACAGAGGTGCCATGAGAAGTATGTGATAGCATGTGGATACTCAGATATATCGGATATGAGCAGCTGCATAAATTACGGATAAACAGCTACGTAAAAAGTCATGGGTATCACGTTTTGGGGGGTCCTATCGTTTTACAGGGTTTTGGCGCACTGCGGTGTTTATACCCATCGTTTTACAGAGTTTTGCAAGATCCCTCGCCTGGATGCCCCACATTTTTGCTTTTGGATGGGATCCTTATCAGTCGCCCATTTGGGGGTATCATTTTTGGGAGGTGCCTATCGTTTTACCAGGGTTTTGTTCATGTCGGGACATTTTTATCTCCGCACCTTGGCTCCTAGACGATAATAAATTCAATCGCTCATCTGTCATATGCGTTGAAGTTGCGTGTGTGCAAGGTTCAACGCTGCTCCGAGAGGATGAGCATGCAGATGCGACATGTGCGACAGACAAGGGGCTGGACGAGGCATTTCTAGCTTCCAGAAGGCTCTGAGCATGCGTGCACGGAGCCTCTTCTGCCAAGCTGCCTGGCTGGCCCGGACAATCCGAAAGATGCTGAGGTCACCATTGAGACTGCACGTGGTGGCTTTCAGCTGGCCGCTAGGTGAGAGTACCATCATACGCCGGCCCACGCGCATTTCCAAGACAAAGTCTCGCACAACCGTCTTGGCCTCACGAATGCAACTGACCCCAAGAGAAAGTTGATGTCTGTGCGAAAGCCTCCCAGATGGTATCGCTAGGAAACTATCTTCACCCGACAGTGGGGGCAAGGGTGGAATGAGCAGAGACGACCAGCCAGAAAAAAAATACATCCAAGTAGCTTAAGTAGGAGGTGCCTTCTAGGCCTGATGAATTAGCATACGTTGAAGGGCCAAGATGGGCACATGTCCAGAGACGCGCATTTTGAGATAAAGCCATGAGATCCACAACAGCCCAGACCGAATCAACATCACAAAGCGCCGAAATGCCACTTTTCACGCACATGGCCTCTTGAAGCTGATCCGTCATGGCTTTTGTGAATCTGCCAATTAATCATACAGAGCTTGGTCTGAATCCACTGCTGGCACATGATGGGTCGAGTCAAGTGGCTGTTGTTTGAGGTAGCATGCAACAAAGAGTTAGGAAGCTGAAGCTTCCGGAGCAAGTTTGCAGATGGCAGTGAAAAGAGCTGACAGCTTGAGCCAACAAGCAAAAAATGTTGGGCTCCGAAGCTGACCACAACCAGGCAACCGGGCAACTGTGGCCTGCTCGCGTCTTTGCTTTCCTCTAGAATTGATGCCAAGCAATCTTGCTGGGTAGCGGCGCATGAGATCCTGCATCGGCAGTACTGAGACCCACACATTTAACACATGATCCAACACATCATTGAGCAGCACAGCGCCTTAGTCCTTCGCAGCATCTGCGACGTCACGAACCACGGCCAAGAACTTGCCCTGACCACATGCTGTGAGAATGCTGAGGCCTGAAAACAGCCCTTAGATTCCCTGAGGATCCCTGAGGTGGGTCTCATCATGGCCGGCCCGTAAGGCTACGATGCGAATGAAGGACCTGGACATACCTGGATAAATGAGCCGGTCAATCCGTGCAGCCTGCTGGTCGCTGCTGTGCAGATTCAAGCGGAAGGCGGAGAAGGGAACCTCGAAGCATTCCACTTGATGAACACATTTCTTGGCGCGTGCTGCTTTCAAGCAATGTGTTGGTCAAAAGCAAGTCGGCAGCTAGAGCAGCGGATGCAATGATGCCTCCCTGGCCCAACGTTCTTACAGAACCTCCCCGAGCATCAGGCATCGGCGGACTTTGCTTGCTCTTGCGCGTCAGCATCGACACCAACAAATCTGACCGACTTTTGCCCCACCGTCTCGTACCTGCCGCAAGATCTGCATAACTCCACGAGAACAGACCGCAGAACAATTCAAATCGCATTTGCGACTTGCATAGGCTGGCTTCCTGAGCCCGCCTCGCTGTTGGGAAGACGGGCGTGTTCAGCAAAAGCTTCAACACACCGCGCATGCGCATGACCAATCGAACTGCACGGGTTTTCTTGTGTCTGTTGATGTGCACCTCATGGCTGATTCCATCGCTCAGAACACGCCACTCTTATCACAGGGCCTGCTCCAAACTGGTAAGCTCGCAGCAATGCCACATCCCCTTTCTTGCCAACTCCACCCCTTTCAGGAACATGGCAGATGGCACGTACGTAGCATGTGTAGGTATCGTAACATGCTAAAGGCAGTGGGCCTCTGGAAGCACCCATGCCCCAAGACAACTGTTTCCCAAAGCGGCCTCCAATTTCTCCTTCGCGTCTGCAGGAAGCTTGACCTGGCCAAGGCTTCCGCAAAGCACAGCGAGGAGCAGTCGACTGTGCAAATTCAATAGAAACACGGCGGTCAACCAGCTTCCACAATTTGCAATCTGCTCGGAAGATGACTTCCTCCTCTTCCTCACCTACGCACACTAGGTTCAACGAGACATTGAAGATATCAAGTGCGCCTGTGGGCTCGTCGCCAGCTTCGACATCTTGCTCCTTCTCTTCATCCTCCTTCTGCACCTCTCTCTCCTCGTTTCCCCTTTCATTCTCCTCTTCCTGCTCCTGTTCATCCTGGTTCTCTTCATTTTCAGCTTGGCCATCAGAAGGCGCCCCCTTTGCCTGGAGAATAGCTGAAAAAGTGCAAGGAAATGGCAGCAATGAGACAAAGTTCTTCCAAAACATCGCACCAGCACCCTGCTAGCTAGTGAGGGAAGAAAAGCAAAGCCAGAAGAAGCACGAATGTTCTGCTGCTTCCAGTTCAGCTTAACCGGGAGGTCAACAGCACAGGCATGCCTTTTTGCACAGGCATGAACACAATCTTTCCCCTTCCGCTAAGAAGGCATGTTCCCGTACGAAGAAAAGCATGTCCATAGGACGTGACAGCAGGAAAACACCCCTTCGAGGAAAAATCGCAAAGCATGTCCATGTATGCCCTATTGGACTCAACTCTGGAAGGACGTCCACTGGATACTTGCCTCAAGTGGCTCTTGCGGGGACACTTCAAGACCTCATCACGGAAGGCGCCAGCAGTCACTGTACTTTGGACCCTGGAGATGTAGCAGCGCTTGGACAGGTGTCAGGCTCTGAACGCCTGTCACAGATGCATGCTCTGTGGGTTATTAGGGGCCGCACCGGATCCTCTCGAGGAGCGAGCTTTCTTTGCATCGCCTTGGGAAGTCTTCTATTGTTTTTTTCCGTTCTGGCAAGCCTGCGGCTCTCAAGCTTGATTACTGTCACCTGGTTGGAGACACTGCTCACAAACTTCTGTCATCTTCTGTCTGTGCAGTTGAGATCAGTACCGCCGTCGGCAGCTGTGCTGCTCAGAGTTGTCACAGCTGTTGCAAATAAACTTCCTCCCGCAGACATCGCAGACCATTGCACCATCTGGCATCATTTGCACAACTCATCTCCTGAAGTAACGGGAGAGAAGAGCGAAAGTCCCATAAAGGGATTGGCTGCCTGCAACGCAAAGTTTGCCGTCTCTAAGTCAAACAGGCAATGTAATGACATCGGAAACTTGGAAAAGCCTACCTACCCCCAGAAAATCACGGTGATTCCTTCCCATGTCCTTTGCAGCCCCAGATATCTGTATCGTAGTGTATAGCTTTCAAACTGGCCTGTTAGGACTGCGGCCTCGACCATGTTTGCTACGTGATACCTCTTGTGATATACCCCCGGGCAAATCTCGACATGATATCGGTTGACGTGCGAATAATGTGATTGCTGGAAAGTGACCGTCGCGTGATCATCACATGGTTGCTGCTCAACTAGGCTGACAGAATCCCGAAAAATCGGATGTCTTGAATTTACAAGTCGTCGCCCACGTTTGCCGGGTTTCTTTTCCTTCGCGGACCTTTTACCGGTGACATGTTGGTTAAGGGGGCGGGGAATGCATGATGCGCAAGCGGTCGACAGTCATGGCAGGCGCATTAAATTTGAGCATGCAAGAGGAAGTGGAAGCAACAGCAAAGCTGGAGCAAATTTGATTTGCAGTCTCATGATCATGTCGAAAACGAATACACTCCGTGTCTTCGAAATTGAATTGGGAAGACGCGCATGGCACCCCTCTCAGTGTTTCGCGGCGGCCCAATTCTTGAAATGCAGCAGTATGTAGCTTGACTCATGCAGAAGCAGTCAACAGCCATGGCAAGCGCAGTAACTTTGGTAAACTTGGACATGACAGAAGAAGTGAAAAAGGATAAATCTTGAGCAAGTATGTCATGCAATATCAAGAATGTAAGAATGTTTCCACTCCCCGCATACTGTCGTACATCCAGACCTCAGCTGCCGCAAAACACCGGGAAGGGTGCCACTGTCTTCCAAACCCCAAGTTGGAAGACATGTATACGCTCTTTATAAGTATACATATTCATGATACCGCATGACACACTTGCTGAAATCATACTTCTTACAACTTCTTCTTTCATGTCCAAGTTTTCCAAATTTACTGCGCTTGCCATGACTCTTCACTGCGTCCGCATGACATTGGGGTTATAGAATGTTACTTGCGAGAGTTGGACGTTTAGGGGTTGTGGTGGATGTTCTTGAATAGCAATACAGTGTGGGAATGCTGGCTTGCAGGTATACGCTAGAAGCGTTTATTCGTTTCCCCCCCCATCCCCCACCCTGCCCAGAAGTCACCGCGTAGCTTCTGAACACCAGGTCTCCAACAACATAGTCCCCGGCAAGCGTAGGAGACGCACCCTGAATTTACAGAGCCAAACCATCTACAGAGTACATACCTATTGCATGAGCGATGTCATTTTCTGGGCGATTTACATGCCCGCATTCCCATCCCAAGGCAAGGTGTCTTCGACATGACCACCTTGCGAATCCGTTACAGACGGTTTCCAAGCCTCAGATTAAACCAGCTCTTTTCCCAGCAAGACAGGGAGCAGAACTCGTGGGAATTCTGAGTTGGCGGGCCCACCCACCTGGACTCTTAGACGGTGGTCGCCATTGCCACGGAAGCTGGTTGCGCCCACCCTCATCCCTAGTTGCATCTTCCTGTCATGTTCCGTGCAATCGAAGGGGGTTGTAATTTGGAATTTCGATCCTGGCTTGGCTTCCAGAACACGGCGCGCCACAGGCACCACACTTCTAGGCTACCTTAGCCTACCTGATAGTCAGGGGCAGAGCAATTGTGGCCTTCAACGCCCACTTCTGGGATATGCGCCCTGTGGCTAAAAGCAAAGACTGCAGCGTTACAGTCATTGCGCCCAGTATCGTCGTTCAAGGGCGGCAAAATGAGTCTTATGCCGAGTGCGGCCACCCGCCAAAAACGCATCTGGTTTTGACCATGTCTTATGGGGAAACAGCGCGGCATCAGCAGAGGGGCGGCATCTGCAGCCGTAGAAGGAGCTGAACTGATCTCCACTTCGCGCATTGTGTTTTCCGACTCAAGGATTTACAGGTGAGAGTTTATAGTGGAAGCAGCATGCATGCCATGTCAGCTGCTTTGCGTGCCTGATCCGCATCTGCTTGCAGCAACATGCAGCAATAATGCATTCATGTGGCTGCCTCTGGTGCTGGAACTTGTGTAGCTCCCGGAGCAGCGAACCTTTGCAATGTTGAGCATGCATTAGAAGGCAATGTCGGTCGTGACTTTTCGCCTCCGAAGCGTAGACACCCACTGGTGTAATGAAGTGATTCTTTCATACAACATCAAGCTGCCCGGTGGTTGTGTCATGTGCGGTATGTATTATCGTCAATCAGCGATGCCAAGGCAATGAACCCATCCTGTATGTGCACTCTGTAGACATTAATGTCACGCGTGCTGTTAAAGGTTGAGGAAGCTGTGAGGAGAATTATTGGACTTGTAGCCGCCGATAACTAGGACGGCTTTGTCATGTTCCATGGATTTTCATGATGTTTGAGCTGGATGCATTGCCAATGTAAACTTCAAAGTAAATTGCAGTGACGGTGCCGAGGATCTTCTCGTAACTCTAGTCTGATAGAACGATCAGCGCTTTCCTTCTTGTGCAGCATCAGGACAGTTGCTCACTGGGATCCATACCCCCCAGCAGATGCCGTGGCAAAGTTGGAAGGTCCACTGCTGAATAAGGATACACCAGCAAACGGGTTGCCTTGAGGCGTGGCCACCGCAGGCAAGGATTGCTCGTCCAACTACAGACACATCTGATCTGCTTATTCGCTTGTGCATCTGCGGCACTGGGCTTCTCAGACCTTAGATCTCCCGACGCAGCGGCTTTAGGCTTTGGAATTCTGAGTTTTGAAAACTCGGGCTATTGCGCATCGGGAGCCGACTCTGCCGGCCTCTTCATGCCTGGGCTTCAGACCACACATGAACTCAAAGCGAAGACACCACTTGCGAGGCGGAGCCTTCAGTCCATGCAGCGCCATACTGAGCTTCCCGAAGTTTGGGAAGCTTAGAGCCTTCACAGACCTTCCCTAGTTTCGGCGTCTGGTCATGCTGACAGCTGCAGATGAGTGCTACAGTAAGGCATCGAATGGCATCGAAATTCAACAAATGTCAAGCAATAATGATCTGCCTGCATCCGAGGACAAATGATGATTAGTGATGCGCGATGAGCGACGTACTCTCTGAGAGCCAGATGTGCTTTAGAGAACGAAGCAGATTGACGAAAGCGTTCTGACACGCAACTGCTTGGGGTGCTCATTGGACAAAGCGTGTCCTGGGACTGCAGCCCCTGCAAAGCTGAGCTTAATGAAAATGTTGGCCACAAGTAGGTCTGCGGCACGAGTTTGGACTGCAGTGGCGCAGCCATGCGCCACCCAGACTTGAGCCAGAGCCACCTCAAATGGGGTTCTCCGATGTATCTTCTCTCAATTTAGCACTGGGGCATACCGGGGCGCTCCTGCGCCTCACCTTGGCGATGCATTAAAAACATCTTCCCAGCCTTGAGGAGTTGACCTCTTTTCTTGTGCCCAAAACCCCCTGGATTAGGTTCTCGTTCAATCTCGGTTAAGGTCCCTAAGTCAGACCCACCGAAAGGCTTGCTAAACGGGGGCGGCAACCTGGCATGGTGTGGGAGGAAGGGGCCTGCACAGACCGCTGGTGGGCGGGACGGGGCGTGCGTGTTGAGAAGCAAAAAGTCGCAGCATCCTGCTGGTTGCTCAGTTTTGGGGTTCCGGCTTGACCTTCTTTCTAGGTTCGTGACGCTGCTCAATGGCACCGCAGCACCGTAGTTAGCATAATGTGCGTGATTGTGCGTGGCAATGGGTGCGTAAGTCGGCCACAAGGCTCAAAAAAAAATAAGCAGCCACACGTATTGGATGCAGCTCGCATCAGCTCGCATTTGTTGTTTAAATCCTGGACTCAGGGAACATCTGTCATACTCGTGTGGCCGTACCCTAAAGACCTTGAGCGAGTTCTGGTCTGTGATTATGCGATATAGTGACATAGTGCAATTTCGATGCAAGTGGTGGTGTCCGGACCGGGCACTCACTGAGGCCCAAAAACGTTCTGGCCCTCAAACCAAAGTGACCGGGAATAGGGCAGGAGTGGAAGGTCTGGCTGGTGGCCAGGGGCCGAGGAAATGTATGATTGACATGTTTGAGGATTGTCACATTGATAAGATCGTCTAGCATACAAAATTCCTACCCACCTACAAGTCTCCGCGGCATGAAGTTTTGCCACGCGCTGCAAATGCTGTTGAGGCTCTTGGAGGCCTTGCATCTGGGACTTGTAGTGATGTGGGTCGTTCTATCTGCTGCTTGGCCCGCTTGTGATAGCCTCCCTCTCCTGGAACATCCCGGACAAGCATGGGGTCCAGGGGAAGTGGCATGGCCAGCCCTGGACACCAGCCTCGAGAAAAAAGCAAACTTCACCGTTTTCCAAGCATTGGGGGGCGGCGTCCTTCCGCACACAGGTCCTGCAAAATTGTTGACTCCCACAAGATACAAGCTCAGGCACGCGTGCCAGCACTTCAGGTCAAGATTTGAAATGAGAGCTGAGGAATCTCCCTGTTGTCTGCTCTTGCCTGATGTGCACAAGTCTAGACAACTTGATAAATCACCCACGGAACGTCTCGTCTAACATGTCCCCAACAGGGTGTATCACGTGCTACCGTAACTCAGGATACATGTGCTTGCGTGCTGACTGCCACATGGAGACTCTGAACAGCTGGTCTCTTCAAAGTAGTCCTGATACCCGCCAAATATCTCCGCCTGGTGGCAGGGTTACCCCTCACTAAGCCCTCGTAGCCCTGTGAAAAAATTCCCCAAGTACTTTTCTGCTCAGACATGGCTCCGGGTGATACGAACGTGCGACGAGCTTTGGCCTCCTGCAGGGCTAACTGGTCGCCAAACGACAATTGGACCCAAGTCCTATCAGTTTCCGACAGTTGGGCTTCTGACATGGAATTGTCAGCAATGGTATGGACAAATGTTTTTGTCATTCTTACGAGCTCGTCTTTGTTGCAAGATCTGATTGCCTTGTAGCTGTCAACTTCAAAGGTAATCTCCCAGTTCTCACCGAAACTGGAGCTGAGCGTCAAGTCTGGCAAGCAAATGTCTCCGGCAGCAGCAGATCCCCGAGACAGGTGGCTTCCTACCCAGCCTTGGGGCGCCTGTGAATCATCTTCTGCACTTCCTTCAGTGCTTCTCTGATCTGCTGAGCAAAGCACTGGCCTTGTCTGCATCATACTTTTAGACAGTCGCCGTGCTGAACTTACTGGCAAGAAAGCTTCTATCATGACGAAGCCATCCCGCTGCAGAGCTTCCTTAATGGCCTTTAACAGAAGTTCCCTGGCATAGCAAGTTTTCCAATCGACACACCCGCGTCTCGCGTCTGCCTCGAAACATCTTTTGATTTCGAACCAGACACGTGCCCTGCTCATGCGCTTCTGCCTGCAGTCTGGCACACATTCCAGAGCAGGATTTCGAAGCTTCCATCCCAGTGACTGCTCTGTCAGCTCCAGCTCGTCAAAATCAAAAGCCATGTCTGGACTCACAAGCTCGGAAGACAGAGACTCAGTCGGCCATCACTAATCCGCTGCATCCGCTGCACGCCTCAGCAACTCCCCTTCGACATGAACTTGAGCCCATGGACTGCGCACGTCTCCTCTTTGCAAACACGATGGCCGCACGGGAATGGTACACACATTGCCGTCCTGCACATGCTCAAGTAGTAATCCAAGTGATGCTCTGATACAGGACATTTGCACTTATGCAGGAATTGGCTTCAGGAGCAAGTGCCGGAGTATACAGCAGTGCCGCCACTTGGAGCCAAGCACAACGCTTAGAGTTGAACAAATGATCCCTAATATGCGGCACGATGAGAACTTTCCTCAGGCTTTCCTGTGCAAGCCTGCACGCTTGCGAAACTCCTCTGAGCTGGAGTGAAACGCTCTGCAAGTGTGCAGGCAAGCTACTGAAAAGTCGAGACCCTTAACAGGTTGCTTATGCACCTGATCCTTGCAAGGATGTAGTAAAGCTTCGCTTTCTGTCTTCTGGGTCCTGGCCAAACAGGTACACACACACACACACAAGCACAAGGCAGGCACCCAGTGATCGCGTGGCTCCAGAATAGCTATTCGCAGCTTCAACACTCCAAAATGACTCACCGCCGTCAACACCACCGCCACACCGTCGCCCCACTCGCAGCCGCAGCAGTAGCATCAACCAGCCCTTGCCCCCGGTCGCATATCTAGCACGCAAGTTGAAGCACTCAACCCTGTGGTGTCGGTGCTAGTTGCCATCAAAGTCTGAGACCAAGCTGACTAGACCAGAAGTTGTGGACAGCATGACGTCCCTGAGCATGAGATGACGAACAAGAACCACATGAAGACTGCCTCGTGCAATGCGTGACGAGTTAGCTGATTTGCCTTCTGGTGATCGCTATTCTTGCTGAATTTCAAACTCCTCAGTGACTAAGCCTTACTGTAGCCAAAGCCAGTCATTGATTTTTTCCTGCCCATCCCTGCGCAAAGATCAAGCCAGGTACCCTTCAATAGAGCATGGTTCTCCGGCTTGTGTATGCCAAAACTGTTCCGCACCGTACACGTTCCGCTGCAATTTGAAACATTATGCTTGATATATGCACAACTATAAAGTACTCAAATTGAGACAAAAGAGCTAACTGAAAAAGCTTCGACCAATTGAACCGCTTGGAAACAGATGCCAACAAGAAGCAAATCCCAGATCCAAAAAAACAGTGCCGCTCATCTGAAGTGTGATACTGTGGATGGAGGAAATCTGGCACCTCTATATATAGCCAAACAGGGTAATTGCAGCACTTTGGGGATGCTAAGTGGGGCCAGGAAAAGATGTAAAAGCTCAAGAGCGATGGGCAGTTATGAGGATGGGGACCCATGCCCGCCTGATCCCTGTGATTGCTGACATTTTTTGACAACGCAATGAAGATATGGATGGAGGTGATTTTTGTCCTAGCGCCAAACGTTGGCCCTTTCTTTTCTTTACAACTGGTGCCAAAAACGTGGGCAAATGCTGTCATTTACGAAAATTGCAGCATTTCCAGAGCTCGCAATGGCGGTATTTACAGTATTAGTCATGTTCCAAGCCGTGCAAATGTAGCTGATGTTGCAATACTCGTAACTTTTCAAGAATTCCACATGCAAGGCACTTAACTTCTGAACAGTTCCAACTGCTGTAAGTTTGCCGCATTTGCAACCTTTTCCAGAGCTCTAAATGCTACTACCTACAGTATTGGCGGCCTTTCAAGTGCACAGGAATGCGAAGCATTCGTGGCATGTCAAAAACTCCCAACATATACAAGCATGTAGGTGCTTGCGAAGTTGGGCGTCAAAGAAGGTGGGTCGGAGAGAAGCACGACTCCTCTTTCTCACTTGATAAACGCGGGCACCGATAAGAACACGTAGAACATAATTAACATAGTGATATGTGTTTTGAACGGGCATAAGTTTGGGTCAGATTTGCCAGGCCTGTGCTTGCTGCAACACAAGATGGGCAGCAAATCACAGCGTTTGTAGCTTCTGAAAAACCACGACTCCGAGCAGCGGGCAGCAAGTACAAGATAGCAGCAGGGATTGGGGGTGGCGCAGCCACCCCAGTTTGCAAAAAATGGACGAAGATCAGAACTTGTGTTTTCTTGTAGCAGCATGATAAGATGTCGCAATTTGCACAGATATGGGAACTGAAGCTCCTTGCACACCCGGATTTGTTAGGCAACGCGCTTGCATTACAAAATGGCGGGAAGTTCGGGCAGGCGCAGCCCCCCATTTGCAAGGCCGTGCCGGCTACAGTGGCTGAACATGATGTTTGAAACTGCGTTGATGGCCTCTGCCACGTCGCAGACGCCCGATTCAAGATGCACATCTGACAAGAGCGAAGTGAATAGCCTTTGAGCCGAGCTCTTCGATGAAAATGATGCAGGTTGGGTACTGCTCAGGTTGATGCTGCGGCTTGCTTTTCTTGACGTCTTGAAGGGCTGTTTCCGTCTCACCTTGAGGCTGCTGCGTGCATTGGCCCGACTAGAGTGGGGGACCAATCAGTCCAAGAACCTGACTGAACTCCACAGCTAGCATGGTGCTTGACCAGCGTCCTGCTCATTGTACTCCTTCTCTGCTTTGGAATGCTCCGTCTTCAACTCTTGCAAGTCCTGTGTCAAGTTGTTGGGCTACATGGGCTACTCCATGCCTAGGTGGATGACAGCTACTAATACACCTGCAAGACACAACCACTACACCACAGGAAACGCAGGCAAACGCAGGGCTTGCCTCACGTCATATGGCAGAAGCAAAACTGCAGCGTGGACCAAAGATTCATTCCCGGTCTGCGTCCGGAAGTACTTTTGAAACGTCCACGGAGAGGTCACTGCAAGTGCTTGAGCTGCATGTACACAGAGATTGCCAGGCTACAAAGTGTGCTTGGCAGGATACATCCGCCGACCTTTGGGAACGTGCTGGATGGTCCCAAAAAAACGGGCTGCAATTTCCTTGTGTCCTCACATCCGAGGCAGCTATCTGAGCCCCACCACCAGGAGATGTATCAAAACGTGGTTTGACGGCCCGTTCCAGCAAGGAAGGCTCTGGCGGTCCAGGCCCCAATCCCCAGGGGCCCGGGCCACCCCTGAACACGTCTGCAACCGTGGCACTCGGCGTAGCAGCAACATCACACACACCGAACACTAGGCGCCCAAGGTCCTTACCGGCGAGAGCCTGACTGCCTTTGGGTCGGCAGCTTGAGCCGGAGGCTTTTAAAGTCTGGCCTGGTCCAGTGCGGATGCACGCCTAGCTAAAACTGTGCTGTATTTCGGGCCTGGCGGCAAGTGCCGGTCTGGCCGCTGCCTCCCTGCCCACGCAGCTGAAAGCCAGCCCACCCCAGCCTTGCTGATGCTCTTTATCGGGAGAAGTGTATGCAAGAAAGATGTTCTTGTTTGAGATGGTTTCTTGCGTCTCGTTCTCTCTCATTTAAGGGGCTTGTACACGAGCATCATCTGCACAATTGGGACCCCGTTTCGTTTGGGCTTCATTGAGACCAGGACGGGTCAAAAACCTAAGGAAACCACCATAAACAGCTTTCAACATGATTCTGTGCGCATGTTGACCATGTGTTGGTCCCCATGTGCCATTTTTGGCAATCTGAAAACATTTTAGCATTACGTGATAGGCTAAAGTGGTGCAAAATCCATAGGAGCCACGAAAACTCTGGAAATACCAATTCAAAAAGCCATGCAAATGCGCAGCTTTGAGAGGTTGGCCTGGGTAAGGCACGCAAAGGCTTTTGCACGCTTGCCATGCAGTGCAGGTGCTATCAATGCTGATATTTACAGCCTGAAATACTGCACACAGCGTGTATTCCAGGCGTTGAGTTGGAGTTTCTAATGCATTTTGAGGTCCCAGCAGCCCCCACAAGAGCCAGCAAACCCCAACAAAGGTGCTCAAAATACGCGCTGTAATTGTTTCAGGCTGTAAATACCAGCACTGACAGCACCTGCACTGCATGACAAGCGTCAGAACTGCAGAGGCCAATGCGCGGTTAGACTCACAGGGGCACAGAGCAGAAGCCACAGCTATGATGTCCCCAATGTTTGGTCGACTGCACCGCAGGAAAGCAAGATCATGGCAGGCCCAGTCAGCTATGCTGGCTATGCTGCTGTTTTTTTGCCAAAGTTTTCTACAAAAGAACTTGGTCAGCGCCCTCGAAAGCGAAGAAAAGACCGAGCCAGCTCCGTGCCTTGTAGGTTTGCTGGATCTTCCCGTGCGTCTCCGCTTCGTCGTTCACCAAGCTCTCCAGTTTCTTCTGACCGTTGAGCTACGACAAGCTACCGCAATTCACAGGTCCACAGAGTCCACAGGCCCAAGGAGAGCTCGCTGCCTGCGTCTCCAAGAGATCGGCTTCGGCTTTCTCGAAAGCAGCCTTGGCCTGGCCGAGGAGGCAGTGAAGGCACTTTGAAGCTTGCTAATCCTTTAAGCCTTTAAGCTAACCCCCTTCCACCCCGCCTCCTGTCTCGACTGCTCCTTTTGAGGAAGGTCCACCTGCTTCTGTATTTATACACGTACCGTCTTGGATCACTCCGAGATCAGGCGGGCCTGGAGGTCACACAGGGCAAGGTGCCGTTTGTGTGTGTTTAACAAAGATCGCATTCGAGCTTCTCGGCTCGAAGCTTTGGCCTTGCGGAGTCTGATATTCAGCATCTGCGAATCTTTGCAGTGTGTCGGGGATCCTCTGCGCCCTGGCATCTCTTTTGGTCTTCTTGGGCTTCCCTCAAAAGGTCCTCTTTCCTGGCAAAACAGCGGCTGCCGACATCTGGTGTAATCTTGGAAGTGCTGGCCTTTCAATTTGCAATGACGCGTTGAAGCTTGCCTGCCACACCTGACAGCAATTGCGTCACAGAACTTGAAGACTTGCAACTTGTCCACGCATCATTGGGTAAGACACACGTGGCGAGTTCATCTGCCGCGGACGCCTTTGCCGCTTCTGCAGACTTCTTGGCTTCTGCCTCCACCTCTACTGATTTGGCAAGCTCCTGTCATGATGATTCATGATGCATCTGTGTAGCAAGTGGTTGATGCTGCAAGCGTCTGACCATGCAATTGATGCTCCAGAATGCCTACAGCAGCACAGCTCTGCGGCTGATGCTGTGGCACCGGACTGTCTGTTTATGCATTTTTGTTCTACAAAAACTTTCTTGAATGGCCCTGGCGGCAACATGCGGCAACCAGCCATAGCCACTGCAGACTTTCACGAAATTTCAAGACCGCAATGTCCGGTTGAAACTATGCCGCCGAGTGAAGTTGTAACGGGACCTCCGTGCCAAGCTGACCGGTATGCAAATCTGCCTTGAAGGGGGCATCACCTCCAAACAGAAGTACGGAGCCAGCACACGGCAGCCATGAAAGAAGGTTCGAGAAAAAAGCGTTGTCCAAAGGTCTGAATGGAGGGTGCATGTTGACAGTGCCAGACTCAAGCAAATAATTTGTTGCCTTCCATTCATTTCCTCGGCGGACCCGGGCATGACTAGCTGACTAGCTAGCCTACAGGGACCCTTTTTTGCATTTTTCTTGGCAAAGGGCAAAGGGGTCAAAAGACCAAATATCATCTCACTCTCACGAGCTGTTTGGCACCTCAAAAGTGGCAGCCACGATGAAAAGCCGGATCACATATCCCATAAACATCCACGCCGAAAGAAGCACATGTTGCACCGAAAACAAAAACCGATAGTTGAGCTAAGGGCCATAAGTTTCAAACCTACTAATTGATTTACAAGTCCAGAAGTACCAGCTTCTCGACTTCCTGTGTAAAGCCCGTCTGACATGTTAACAGGCCTAAAAAAGTTATAACAATGTACTGTAGAACGACTTCAAAATTCGCATAGAATGTCCAGTCACGTCGTACACACCTCATGCCGGCTTAACAAAGCTATAAAAGGACGCACCTAGCAGACACTAGAAGTTGCGCCGGCCTTTCGGAATGTAGCCTTAGCTTCATAAGAGATCCAATCTCGTCAGACCTTGAGAGACATCTTATGGGTTTACAGGCATTACGCGCCTCTTACTTGCCTACTGTCCGGGCCCCCCAAGAGACCCTGATGGTTCCAAGGACGCGCGAAGGACGCAAGATTCTTTAGATTTGCTCCCCTTTGGTCTCTGGCATTGTTCAACTCTACAAAGGGCATGTTGGTCCACGCTTCCGCCGGTATCCTTAAATAACACCCCCCCAGGTATCCTTCACTACCCCCCCCCAGAATGCCGCTATATCCCTGCTGTGCACACGCCTGGATATCCCCGCAGTCCTCAACTTCGGAGAGGTAGTGATCAAAACCAAAAGGAAAGTTGTCCTAGAAATAGAGTGGGCGTCAATGGCAGTTGTCCAGTCTTCAGTCTTACCTATTTAGAATTTGACACAAAGCCCTTCACAAAGTAAGACCCAAAGCAAGCCCATGCATCTGACAGCAATCACCGTGGCGAGACCCACTGAGGAGTCTCATAAGCAGAGCAACCAGAAACTTTGGTGCTGGGAAAAAAGTTTGCGCCTGTTACAACAGCATAGAAAAAAGCTTGTCAAACAGATGTTGAGCTGGGGGGAAGGGGCGCAGGCCGGCCACTTTCAAACCAATGACTGAGACATCGCGTCTTTTGCAGCGGCGTTTGGAACCCCACATAGTCCTATCCACGTCTGTTCAAACAACTTGGGTGGGGGGAATGGGTGGGTAGGGGGGAGGGGTGCAAAAAACATCAGATTCGCCTGGACTGTTCCAAGAGTATCAAATGCTAAAGAGTTAGTGCCCTTCTTGAAATTGTGGTTAGGAGAGAGGAGTGGGAACGAATGCCGTTAAGCTATTGATCATGCTCTTGACTTTTTGTTTCTTGGTGCTGTTCTTCCTCTGGGTCTTGCACCTCGAGGAGTAGATGCTCGCATAAAAATACCGCGCGCCAGACTGGGCTCCAGACCACAGCCAGCTGAGCTGAATGATTCTTTGCAGCCTCCAACTTTTGTCTCCTGACTCCATTCAGACATTCTTTGCAGCCAGCATGAAACCGTAGAGTAGAAAGACACTGCCCAACAGGAGTAACTCCTTCGTACAAGATTGCTCTCTGCAGACTCCCGCTTTGCAGTAGCCGTGGCAAAAGCTGCCGCCCGACTCAATGCAGACGCATTGGCCTCGCAGTCAGAATTATGGCAACCCAAGTCTACCAGCAATTCACAAAGACTGGCCTCCAATCGCATCTTCAGAATTGCGGTCACATTTTCCTTCCACACAAGAAATGGCAGCAGTTCTGCCAAGTCAGTGTTCGAGAGTCTCCCTGATTCGACTCCTGCGCAATGCTGAAGCTGGCTTTGCCGTCTGCAAGTGAAGCCGCTAGCTCACTTGCTATCTCCTCCAACGGTTTATGTCAGCCGACTCAAGCAGAGCACTGACAAAATTCTTGTTGCTCTAGCACCTGCCTGCTGCTGCTGCAGGTCCATGTCTGCCGCTGCATTTGCTACAGCATGATGACTTGCTGAAGCGGCCACGTCCAGCACGTCATCTTGCAGGGCTTCCCACAGAACCTGCTGACGCAGCGATCCATCTACGCTCGTCAAGGCCATGAAGCACAATCTGCTCAAAGGCAAATTGACCCATGGGATGGGGCGCCTGTGCGCCCTGTAGGGCAAAAGCTTGCTGTTGTAGTTCGTGTTCAGCTAGCTGCCACAGCTTGAGGCGTTGAACCTAGGACACAGGGCAGCGCTCTGACACAACATCTCAAGCTTTCCACACGATACGTTAGCATATTTGACTTGTGCTGCAGCTGCCGATGTAATATCTGACAATAATAACAGCTAACGGCTCAGCCGTTGCCCTTCCACTCCAGAAAAGGTAGCAGTGAGCGACCTGCGTTTGGATTTACACCCACACCCCCGGCTCCACAATCCAAATGTACCACAGCGGCGAAGCTCAGGATATCTCAGGATACCCAAGAGCAATCAAGAGCATCTCACTTCTTCCCCCGACATTGGTCGTTCTGTGCTTGCGAGCTCAAGCGAGCTCATGCTCCTGCACCACCCTCCCCAACCTTGCAAATCTCAGTGGCCGAAGGCTACACGAGCCATGCCTTAGCTGTGGCCTCAGACAGGACGGGTGGGTGTAACACTTTTTTGAAGCAGCTTCAATCTACACAACTGTACACTGACAAACACAAAGCAGTGGGATTTCATGTCGTGTTGACAGGCTCTTATCTCAGGCACATTCATACATGAGGACATCTATGGAATCTATGGGGTGCTCCTTGCCACAGACAAATGGATTTTGCATGGACTTCGGCAAGCTGGTTCAACGACGCTTTGCTGGCTGTGCTAATTCTCTCTAAGTCTTGCAACCTCATAGGCCATGAGGCCACGGAGAAGAGTATCGTGTTGTTGCAGCGCCGTCGGCCAGGGTTTGAGAAATTAAGGTGCATCTAGGAAACTCTCGAACAGGCATGGCATAGATTGCCAGCCATGCGCCACCAGCGGGCCGTGTTGCACAAGCAGGACGTGCATGCGAAGTTTCGGCATCTACGAAGTCTCTGTTCACCGTTCCTGAGAGAGTTCCTGAAAGAGTCCAGAACGGCCTCGCCCACGTGTCCATGCTTGTTTCCAGTTCGATCGTGCGGCAGAACGTCGAACCAAACAGCCAGACTTATGCATCGCTTACTTTTCTGTTTGTTGCCATCTTGCTCGCAAGCTACTGTACCTCTGAGATGTGACCATGATGTGTTTTGGAGCGTGCCAGCCTTCCATCATCAATGCTCGAAAACAGCATACCTGGCATCTGTCTGATGCAGCTCAAATGGCGCGATGATCGTCCTTGCAGCCGTGAGGCTTGACAACTTGCGCCCTATGCACCGCACGTTTTGAAAAACATCACTGCCCCAAGATACATGCGAAAAAGCAACATGCTCGAACTTATACCGCACTTCTACAGTTTGCGGATAGCGTCGATTCCACCACGCTGGCGGTCAACTTTGCTTGCACATCTCAATGGGCAAATAAGGAACGTTGGTCTGAGCCACGAACCACAACATGCTTGGCAAGACTGAGGTGCTCCCGGAAATGGAGATAAACCTCGAAGTTGCACGCATGTAAGGCTTGCATGGCCTTTGACATACGTGATCAAACAACCGCAAACTAGAAAATGACATTGACAGGTGTCAAAGGAGAGCTGGAAATGGAAGCACCCAACATCACCCAGCTACCAAAAAAAAATGCAAGTCAGCTCGACATCTGGCAGTCAATAAAACCTGGTTAACACCTGCTGGCCCAACAGCAGGGAATCCCTCGTAATTCCTTGTAAGCTATGAACTGCAAAGGGCGTGCGTCAAGTGATGTCAAGTGCAAAAGCTATCTTCCCTCAGAAGCGCAGCAAAGTGTGCTTGTTTCGTTATAGATCGCCCGACGTTTGATGATCAAACCCTCCGGCAAGGCTGGAGGCCTGAGACCAGCAACCCTACCATAAAGATTGCCATGTTGCCTTCAGTTCATGCTCCGTTGGCTGACACTTCTGCTTGGCTGCCAGAAGATTACCTTGGAAGATCTTGGCAGTCACATCTTCATCGGATTAAAGCAAGTTTTTCTGCAGCTAGCGTGCTGCCGATGGATGCCTCTTTGGCTTTCACAACTGTCTGCTCGGCTGCCCCGTGCGCAGCGATGGCCTCGAGGTAAGTCGCAGCACATGTCTGTGGTGTCACAAAATGTCGCGAACGCGTTTTGCCGTTTTATCAGCTTCGGCTGCTGCCTTTGCAAGGTCGGCATCCGCCGTCTCCAGGCTCCTTGTCGCAGACCTGCCACATCGCAGACTTCTGCTAACTGCGAATGCCAAGCCAGGATTTGTATCAGGCACCACAAGACCGGCGCGGTCTGCAAGCCAGATTTGCATCGTCTACGCAAATTTCTCAAAAATTTTGGGCGTCGTAGCTGTTGGCAGGATTTCAGGCCAGGTTTACAAGAAGACAATGAGAATGACAGATAGGCCGCCACTTCCAAATAAAAGTGACAACCCTTGACTCACCCACCTTGAACAATGCCAGCTACATTCGTCACACCGCATATTCACGACCGACGGAAGCAACATCGAGTCAGAGACTGACACGGAGTCTGTCCTGACATGTTCTGCTTGCCGGTTCACTGCGTCAACTGCGTTCTTCTCTTCCAGAGCTGCAGCATCGATCTCTGCCTCCAGATGTTGCAGACACCAAAAAGGATTTTGGTCAGATGTTAGCACTTGATGCAGGCTCGCGACATCACATGACTGAGCTTGACATGCAAACTCCCGGCCTTAGACTTGTCAACGAAGATCTTGGCGTCTTGCAGCTGTTTCTCCAGGCTGTTTGCCATCGTACTGCACAGTAAAAATCCAGACATTTTCGCAGAGTAAGCTACATGAACAGTTCGGCCGTTGCACGGGTTACTGATTGATGCCGCTAAGATGAATTCTTTCTAGACTTCTCAGCACCACTGAGAACCCCACACTTTTATCCCATGAAGCCCACGTGAGCTTACGGCCCATACCCCTCCACATCCAATCCCCGCCACCTTGTCCGGTTCAGCAAGATCTCTGCCGCGAGTTTGGATTCCTCCAAATTGAGTTGTACCCTCCTACCCATTGTTGCACAGAACTACATTTCTTGCCAGCTACAGCTCAATGCCGCACAGTGTTGCTTCTGAGTTTGCTAAATTGTTCCAAAGTTTGAACTATCGATTAATGAAAAAGCTTGGGGAATGAAGCCTTTACTTCTCAGATCGCTGGGCATGATGTTGGGCATTGTGCTTGCTGTGTTTTGTTCTTTGATCGCGTCAGGAGTTTTGTGTGCCGGTGCCCTCTTGAGGACCAGGATTCAAGCCTGAAAGAAGAAGGCTACGGAGCCTGATTCTTGATTTGAGTTGATTCGGCTTGCTCATGGCAATGACTGCGCATCCATTAAAAAATCGTATCTCTGGAAATTCATTTGAGAACTCTTGTGGTGGGTCAGGGACCGTGCCCGTAGGAACCAGAGGACAAAGGCAACAAAAAAGGCTTGGATTCTTCATATTGAGTGTGCATTATGTGCTGCAACACAGCAAGCAGTAACTGCCAGCGAATGGCCACACTGGCAGCTGTCTACATATTCAATCTGATGGATGTCCTCTGCACCTCTCAGCGTGCTTGTTGCGGAACGGGCATTCTGATCTGCCTCTTCCTTGGCAGCCTGCATGAACATGGCGCTGATTGGTGCTGTCATGGCAGGCTTATTGCTGCCTGTGCGTTTGCCATCCTGACGGCGGCTCGCTTGGCCTCGAAACACACAGACAAGCCCAGCACCCCGGTGTGGAAATACAAGACTCTTTGAGAATCTGAGCACAACTACAGGGGTAGAGGTATCAGGGACGGCCTTCAAATTGGCTGTATCGCTGCGATCAGCCTATGCACATCTTTTGCTGTCATGTCTTGATGGCAGCAGGCTGAAGAGGTAAGTTTCACACGAGCCCATCCTGTGAATTTCGAGATTCGATAACAAGCATTGATTCCCCTAAAATCATGCTACAGCTTTAACTGTTAAGTCACCTTGCTCCTGGGTGCGAAGGCTGCAGCGCAGCATGACAACGGCCCACCTTGCTAAAAAAGAGCGGCAAAGCCACGCGCAACAAGCGTACAAACTCTACAGTACTTCATCCGTGGCCCACTTCCGCGACATTGCGGGCGATGCCAGCGCCGACCATCAAGATCAACATCAATGCAAGGATGCCCATGCCATTCGAGCCGTTACCCCCAGCCAGGGCACCACCAGCTTCGACGGCGCTTTCTTTTTGGAGGGTGATTACCCTAGTGAGTTTGAAGTCACGAGAAAAGCCTCTTCAGACAGTTGGGTGGATGCCAAATACGCAAATGTTTCCAAAGAGCCAGGTGCGAGCCAATGCCCTGAGCAAACTGCTCAGGATAAGCATGCCAAACAGCAAAAATCAGAATCCTCAAGGCTTCAAGGAGGCTCCACTGCCTCAGTACCATCAACAGCTGATTATCAGCCCATGATGCAGGCAGCAGCATATGGGCTTTCATAAGCTATTGCAGGCTCGCGCCCACAAGTATCACGGTTTTCAGATCCCCAACGCGCGGGAAACCACAAGTTCAACAACTTCCCTCGCCATGGGCTCATGGGCTGCATCATGCCAGGCCCGCGATGTCTCCAGGCTGCAAGATCCTTGGCACAACAACCTCATCAAGCGTTAGGTGTCCAAAAAACCTTGCGAGCATGGGCTGGGGATGGGTGGGATGTATGCCAAAACAATAATATACCGCAGTTCAGGACGCCAAACACCCTCGTCTGCCTGGTGCCCCAAAAATCAATATCCTCACGGTCCCAGTGCTGCACTCAATCGCGGGCAATATGTGAAAGAGGGCAGCATGAGCCTTATCTGCATCACCTTCAGAACCTTGGGGTCAAAAGGTGCGCCGTGGTGTAGAAAGGCCCTACCGTAGTGCCAGCCAGGTACTCAGGCCTTTTTCGGAACAAGAGAAAGCCCTGCGGATTCTCTGTCGAACATTCCGACAGGCTTCAGCGTCTGGTACTGCGGCAACGCGCGTACCTCCCAATTGCGCACCATTTAATCTCAAGGTCCTGCAGGCCGTGCGAATTTGCTCTATGCTGCCCTCTTTGCACCCACCCTTGCACTCACTCAAACACAGCAGCACAGAGCAACAGAACAGTACTTCAGCATCTGCATTATTCAGACTGGGCCTGCTCTGCAGCGTCTTCTGCACTCTTCTCTGTCTCTAGAGCACTCAACTCCACGGCCTTCAGGGAGCAACATCTTGCAACATGACATCTTGCAGTATCAGGTCCCATATTCGCGTCTCATGCCTTGAGGTTCTCCACGGCTCGCATTACTTGCATGGCCGCATCCTGCGATTGGAACTCGTAGCTCATGTTGCTTTGCTGCTCCGTGCTGGCAAAGTCTCCTTGTCTGCAATGCTGATAACGTAGTTTTCCAAGAAGCTTTCGAATGAACCCACCTTGGCAGGCAGATTGACAATACTCCCAAGTACCAACTTCTATCCGGCAGTTTACATCTGACAGAGGCCAGGCGTGCTGCCATGTTGACGAGGACGGCCTTTGCTGCTGAAAGGAGTCGCTCACTCCAGCGCGAAGAGTGGGATGCCTGCAGATCCGCGGACTTAGTCACACAGCCTGACGCGATTTGTGTGGCATGTTGCGCATTTGGCATGGTGGCGCGGGGGTGCATCATGTGCCCTAATCCCAGGATGCTACCTGCACATGTCCAACACGCATAACACGCGTACACTACGGGTACATAAACATGGAAGCATGGCGGGCACCTGGCCGGCAGTCTCTTGTTGGCGCAGCCACGCGGAGACCAACACGGTCAGGTTGTCTGCAAGGGACTGGTTCAAGGATTGGACGTGTTTCTCTGCTTCAGCTTTCCGCTGGGCTTCCAGCTGCTCATTTCGCTTTTGACGCTCAGCTTCCTGTGTTAGATTCGCTAGCATTTCCTTGCTTGCTGCTTCGCGGCTGATGGCTTCCTGGACAAGGACTGCCGTGCGCAGTGCTGTCTCGTTTGCCTCCACTAGACGATGCTTCATCTGCTCCAGCGCAGTCACATTGCGGCGCAAGTGAGCTTGTACGGATGACATCTCTGAGCTCAACTCCTTCTCGCGATTCCGTGCTTCCTTCAACTTTGTTTGAGCGGCCAAATGCTTCTTGCCAATTGCTTCACGATCAGCCTTTAGCCTGGTGAGGCTGCTCTCTGCGTCTTTGGACGCTTTGCCCGCCATTGCATGCGCCTCTCTTGCCAACGAGACTTGCTCAGCAGCCGCTTCCGATGCGGTGACTAGCTCAGGGGGTACATAGACAGCATCTTCGTCGGGCTCGAATTCCCTTTGGCTTTTCAGGACTTCGGTTGCGAAGCGCTGGCTCTCCTGAAGCCGTCGCGTCAGGGAATTGATTTCGGGCTCCATGTATCCAGTTTCAGCTTCGCAGTCAGAACAGGCACACCCTCCTGCGTCACATCCCTGCCAGGAGGTGCAAAGATCCTTCTGCCATGATGACTTAATTGTCAGAGGCTTTGCAGATTTGTTGGCAGGCGTACTCGCAATGAGGCATTGACTTGCAGAAGATCCCCTAGAACCAATAGTACAATTGAAAATGGCTTGCTGCACTAAGTCTTCGTCTTTCCGTGCTGCGTTGAGAGCTTCTGCAGTGCGGTTACGAGCAGCCTGGGCCTCGTTGACCAAGTGCTGGGCAGAGCGAACGCGAGCGCCGGCCGACGCTGTGTCGATCGCGGCTCGGTGGTAGCAGGCACGAGCTGCTTGTGCATGTGAGAAGCTGTGCAGTGCTGTTGCGACTTGCTGGTCCGACACGGCTTTCAAGGCTTGAGCTCGCAGAAGATCCCTGGCTGATTCTGCTTCTTCCAGCTCACGGTGGGTGCTTAAGTAGGTCGCATCGCACGACGTGTTAGCGGACTCCGAAGTCTCCAAGGCCGCCTCAGCTGCTTGAGCTGCAGCTTTGAGAGCCTCCTCCGCTTCAGTTGTGGCTGATTCTGCCACTTGTTGTTTCTGCTGGCTCAAAGTCAGTGCCTTCTCAGTCGCGGCATGGTGGCTCTTCGCTTTATTATAAGACGATTCGTTGTTTGCAAGCAGCTGGCTTCCTAGCTGCTCCAGCCTTCTTGCCTCTGAAAGCGCAGCCTGTGCAGAAGATGTTGCAGCCTGTGAGGCATGCAAAACTCCTTGCGCCTCTTGCAGGGCTGAATTTGAATTGTTCCACGTGGCGTCCTGTTGCTGAAGGCGTGCGGCTGAGGACAGTCGTGAGGCATTGTTGAACGCCCGGTGCCAGATCTGCAGCTTTGCATTCAGGTCAGCGTGAAGGTTTCGGTATGTTCCGTCCTTGTCTACTAGGTCACTCCGAGTTGCCGCTATGTCTGTTGCCAGTGTCTTGGCTTTGTCCTGCAAAGAATTAAAAAGATCCACCTTTGTATTGTAATTGTTCTGTGCATCCTGCAGTCGCTTCTCAGGTGGCGTCATGCAGACGTACGTCACTGATTTCTTGCAGTCGACACAACCACCTTCCTCACCTTTACGCCTAACTTCGCACACAAGATCCTTGTAGTCCTGCTGGCAGCATCTCTCATATGTCCACTCGTCGTCCCAACACCAACTTGCTCCACGACCCGATTTATGCTCAAACGGGTTGCAACAATGCTCGCATGTCTCTATCAACAGTAAGGATTTGCGTTTCCAGCACGCTGGGTCCTTGAACGGAACGCAAACTCTTCGGTCCGGCAATGCTGCTGCTCGGCTCTCGCTGTCATGATGCATTGGCTTTGTGAACAACATCTGCCACGGGTCGACCTTCCCATTGAGAAAAGCAGCTTGAGGGGCGGTTCCTTGTGCTTCTCTTCCTATCCATGTCTCGGTATACCTGTGGAAGGCACCCACGTTCAGGGACCACCCTTGCTGACCCATGCACTGACGTATCTGGTAGGCCTGGCCAAGGTTGCGAATAGCAACCATATGGCCATAGGATGCTTCTAGCCACTTCATGTGATCTGGATCCCCTGCCTCCTGCATGCGGGCAGCTTTCACCAAGAAATGTTGTGAACAGATTGCCATCAAAGCGATGTGTCCCGCTATGCAGACTTGTTTGAACCTGTCTCTAGCTCCAGGCATCCAGAGATCTCCCATGGATCCTTCAATCAGGCCACGCGTAATTCCATATTGCGGCCAGGCCTTCCAGAAGACAGTCGGTGAAACGGGACAGTTCAAGTCATCTGGCGGAGATTGTAGATATCGTCCCTGAAAGGTCGTGTTGTCTCTGGCTTTCCGAACAAAATCTGGGCCGTCCCACAGCAGGTGCACATCGTTGAGGATACTGTTCCAGAAGTTATCACGGAAGTCACAGTCACAAAACGACCAGTCAGGAGGCAGGCAGCCCTGAAGATTGCAGGATGCCAGAAGTCCCAGGGCAAGCAGGATGACCTGCTGAGGCCTGCAACATGGAGTGCCTCGCGTGCCTCTCGTCAAACACGTGACCATTTCTTTGGCACGACATTTCAAGGGAAGTGTCAGGCAATGATTTTCCCTGCGATGGCTCAAGTCTTGTTGGTATTGAATCGAAATTTTGAAAGCGTGGAGTCTGTGGTTTCGGGGTGCTTCAGGTGCAGGCTCTTCGGTCCATACTGAATCTGAAGGGGTAACGAACCTATTCAGCTGCTACATGATTGGTGACAAGTCTGAACACCCCACAGGTCTAGCGAGCCAAAACCTTGCCAGGAGCTGCGGGCAAGCGTAAGAGGTCAGGCCCGGTCAGGCCACTGAATATGCAACTGTTGCCAGGAGCCAGCAAAACCCCCAAATCTTCATTCGCTTTACGATAACTTGGCGAATGAACTGTCCGTCGAGCCTAGGGCACTGAACAGCTGTCAGGAGCTGAGCAAGTAAAACGGGCTTTGCGCAGGACTCCATTCAGTGGCCTCCAGAGCAGTTGGAATTCATTTCTTTTGATGCTTGCATGCATGGCAGCGAAAGGCCGAAGCGCATTGCCATTCTAGGTACCAAAGGTGTCTTTGCCCGTCTGGGGGTCTTTTGCGATGGGGCCCATGAGCATGCCCCTTACACTTTGCAGAACACAAAGGGAATTGAGGGCAACATCCGCAACCAAAGCCTGTGCAATCCCCTTAAACGGGTTCCTCCCAAGATAAGCTCGACGGAAGCGCGTCAGCCCTGAAAGCAATACTAAACGAACTCAGTCCCAAACTGGGGTGTTTGACGGGTGTTTGGAACAGGACTTCAGCCTGCTTCTTGGCATGTCACATCGTGCTGCTAGTTCTCACTGCACTCGACAAAACTCCTGCTGTGCCAGCTACCAAACACTCATCCTAGTGGCATTTGCCTGCCTCACGGCAATGCCAACCCGCTTTGGCTACGCGCAGTTGGCCAACAACTCATCTGATCGGATTCTTCATGTCTACAGGAATCGGATGTTTTGTTTGCGCAGGCGCGACGGTCTGTCTGCCTTCTCAGCAGTAATCAAGCGAGGGACCTTTGGCAAAGCTCCGCGATGCTTTGCGCCACTCCTGTGCATCAGCCAACATATGTAGATCTATAGTGGGCGGCGCGCAGCATTAGCTTCAACACCAAGACCTCTTTCATGTGCCGATGGACGTGGGGCCCCAGAGCTGAAAAGGAAAACAGAATGCCTGAGCAGTTATGACTCCTGACAGGACGTGCAGCGAAGCTCTGTACATTTTATTTGCCTACTGATGTATCAGTTCAACGTTGGCAAGTTGCACAATTGCATGAGTTTGGAGAAGCAAGTTCACATGCTCATCAATGCCTAGCCATAACAACAGGTTGTCGCAAAGAATATGAAACTTGCTCTTCTGCCATGGCAGGAAGCATTGCTACAAGTAAAGCACAGTTGCTGTGGCCTGGGTCACGACATCTAACCTTGATGTCGAGCCGCGGAGGAGCCAGCTTTCCTGCTGAGCGCGAGGCAGCTGTGACTCATACTTGGACACGTTCAGGCCGGCGCACCATGCAAGAAGCAAGGATCGTTGCCAGGGAGAACTCGACCAGCTGCGATGCCTTCCATGCCTGATAGGAAAGTTATCAGTTCTGTTGCAAGCTGTGGGGATTTAAGTTTCCGTAAATGTTCAGTCTTCTCCGCTTAAGAGTGCCAAGGTAGCGCGGCCAGCACCACCTCGTGCAAGCCAGCTATACACTGCACACACAGGGTGCCACCCACCGACATGCATGCAAGGATGCTGCTCAAGACACAGGAGGATACTATCAAAATGCAGCAAACATAAAGCACACCCTGTGCCGCTGCCACGCCCAAGACGGGAAGGTGTCAGCTTTTTGTTCTGCGTTATCTGGAGCTGCCCGTTGTGGACACTGGGAAACAAAAGAAACGCAATCTCGATCAGAAACCCTCAAGCCCCAAACCCTGAAACGTGAAAAGAAAACCATCAATTACCGACACGCCTTCACTCAACAAGTACAACCTTGCCCCTCAAACCCTAGACCCTGTACCCCTAGACTCTAAGCCTGAACCCTTGAACCACCACCTTACAAAGCCCGAAGCACTTGCAGTTGAGGGTTTCGCGGGACCGCTGGTCGGGCTGGTGGTCTGTGGTGTGGGAACGATTTTCGTCGGGGATTTGGGGTCGACTGTCTCCGCATTTCAGTACAGCTCAGCATCTGCACCTTAATGAGCTTAAAGGCTCCCGATACGAAGTCAGGTTTGAACATTACTCGTCTCCATGTCGCAGCTGATACTGCATCTCCTCCGACATGACAATTTCTGCGCACAAGCATTCTCGAAGTTGCTTCGGCACACAAGTGCTCACACGCAAACACAAACTTAAGCAGACCAGGAGGTCCAATGGGTGGCCACTGCAATTTTCTTCGCTGGCTCAACAGTGTGCTTCCCGAACCAACAACACCAAACTGTGGCAGCAACACCACTGTTGGATCTACTCCTTCCGACATGTTGGCTGCAATCACACCCTGCAATTGCACATGTCGGCAACTGTTTGACATATGAAAGTCTGCATGAACCCTTCATAGGACATAACTTCCATGGCAAGCTGTCAAATTGCATGGCCGTTGTCCAATTGCGCACTCACTCTAGAATAGTAGTAACTACAGGGCAATAACGAAGTAACAAAGAAATGCACAGCGTAGCAAGAGATGAGAACTTATCACTTGATGGCAAGTACACAGTGAGGCGTCCCTCACCGCATCAGCATGTGCATTGGCCCTCTTCGTTGGGCTGGCAACCAAAGCACATGTCCAGCCCCCCTGCGGTATTGTTTGCATCTCAAATCAAATCATCATGATAGGTAGAACATGCACAGGTTACAAACTCTTTGGTACAGAGGGTGACAAACACACACACACACACACACACCCCTTTCCTTTAATGAAAGGGGTAAGATTCACTTTTTGACGTCTTCTGAGCACAAGCAAGTATGTAATTTATAATCAACTACATCATATCGCTCAGCTGGGTAGGAGATCTTGCTGTTTCAGTCTCGTCGAAGTAGCAACCGGGGTTTGTGGATCTGCAGCACTGTGAAGTAATGGATGAGGAATGCTTCCGGAACTGAATTTGCATAGCGGACAAATCCTCGATGACGCGCACGGACCAAATTGGGATTCAATGGTATGAGATCT
>CAJNIZ010008557.1:113339-153311 GCA_905231905.1 Symbiodinium pilosum
ACACACACACACACACACACCAATCGGGAGGGAACACTGCAATGCGCGCACGCGCACTCACACAGATATTGCGCACACTGCCGCCGAATACAACCCATAGTACACCATACCGAAGTACACCCTTTGCTCGAAAGCGGACATGATAAACAACAATACATCAGATCGATGTAACGCCCGTTTTGTTTTCGACCTGCAGCAGCCTGAGGGCAAGCTTGAGCAGCGGGAGCAGTAGAGCCCCACAGCTGTATGATCGGATGTGACCAAAATACTGAATATCACCCCAATGCTGCAGCCCAAAATTACCGTGTCTGGACAACCTGCTAATCCCCATGCAAAGTCCAGCACAATATCCAACTAGGGCAAGTGCAACTGCCGTGATTTGAGGGCACGGCCCACAATCTCCACAGGACTGACGTTTACTGCACTTTGCAGTTTGAGCATCATCTCCTGGCAGCTTCCTGGCACCAGTGCGTTTACGCCGACACAAAACATGAGCCCAATCATGGCAGCTGAACCTAAGGAAGTGTGCATTTGCACAATCCGCTCAGAGGCCAGCTGTGGCCAGGTAGCTGCTACTTGGGCTGTGGTCACCTTCACAGAAACAGTTTGTGTTTGCACATCAGCCAGATTTTCCCTGCAAAGATCCCAGTGCAAACAACGGCATTGGTTGACGCTGGAGTTAGAAGATGCTGACAATGCCAGTCAAACGACCTGCAATGGCCCCAACAGAGGAGGCTGCTGCTGCTGTGGCATCTGTGGCGGCGCCTGAGCTGGCATTTTGGTCTAATTAGGCTGCTGCCAAGGAGTAGTCCACGAGAAGAAGCTGAGGTTTGGACTGCCGGACCTGGACTTGAATCGTCCTCAATTCTTCTGAAAATTCTGCAGCGGTCAAGTGCCAGTAGGCTTGCAGTCTTGTTTTCGCATGAACATGCTACGGGTGCATGCGCGAACAACCAGGCTACTCCAAATGGCACATCCGGCAAGGGGCCAAGGATTGCATGTGCCGAGTCAAGTGCAGTGATCCGTGTGGGAGGTCAAGAACGGGGACTGGAACATTGTAGAACGCTTTTCGTTGGGTATCGCTTCGGCATATCCTTTCATTTGCTGTTCCGCAAGCCGCCCCCATCTTGTTTGCTTACAGCCGCATAGACAGCTCGTCGCTTGGTTACGCATTTTCTACAGCCTTCACTAAGACATGGCGACGACGCAAAGTGTCACGCTTGCCTCGATCAAGTGACAGAAGCTGAGTTCTGGGCCATGTCCAGCAGGAGCATGTCCCCATCAGCTTTTGGCTGTTGCAAGGACGGAGCTGGCGCTGGAGCTGCATCGTCCAAATCCAGTAGGTCCACAGCAGCTGCAGCTGCGACGGCAGTCTGTGAACTATCCATTACCTGCGACTGCGTTGTCGTGAGTCGGTTGGAGCACAGGATCAAAGACAAGATTGCCTTCTCCACTGCCGGCTCACGAGCACGGGCCTGTTCGACGTATGTCAATTGCGCTAAGCTGTTCAACGTGCCGGTGCTGAGGACACTACTGGAGGTGGCTTTGGTGCAGCCGGCGCAACTGGCGCAGTTGCTGGTGCAGCTGCACCTCCCAGGCCGCTGAACAAGGCAGCAGCCATCTTCTGCTTCTCGCTCACCACCTTTGCGAGCAGTGTGCTCCGATGGTCTTGGCATGGTGGGAAGGCTTGGGTTCTTGCTGGTTCAGCTGCCTTTGGAGCAACCTTTGGCGGCGCTGGCTGCGCCTGGGCCTGAGAAGTGGGAACAGGCCATTATAAAGCAACGTTGAAGCAACGTCAGGATATACGTATGCTAGCAAATTGGTGGTCGTCGGTGGCCTGTACGTTCGGCTCAGGTGCCAAGGGCTTCTCATGCAAAGCCTGCAGGGGTTCGAGCAGCCTCTCAACCCAAAGCACTGCGCTAGCGCCTGCGGAGGATCTGGTCTAGCACCAGGCTGATTGTAGCCACTTGGGCCCCACTTTCTGGGTCCAGAGACCTCATGGCCACACGGATAGCTTAATATGATTGAGCATGGTTGCGGCATCCTTGCTGCAATCGTTGCTTGCCACGCTCGTTGCTGAGCATGCTGCATTCAGCCCCTTGGGAACAGGAGCCTCCGCAATACCTGTAGAGTGCCCAGGCTTTCGATCCAAAGGAACCGTAGGGTTGCTCAGTGCTACTCAAACTATTGAAAGTTCGGGAACACCTGCATCACCAACATCTTGAACAGGAGCAGCCACCGGTTGCGGCTTAGTAGGGGCCTCCATGACAGGTTGAAGGTCAACACTGCATGTCCTGTGAAGGCGCGTGAGGACAGCCAATTGCCTCGTATGGCATGAAGTTCAGCGATGGCTTTATTTCAGCTTCAACCTTGAGACTTTCAAATGTAATGTTCTCGCTGAGCCATGAGTGCAAAAAGGCTGCCTTCGGTGCAACGCTGCCCTCCTGAACTCGAGCACGCTCGACTGCTGTCTGGTATGGCTTCGCGCCTGGCTATTCTGCAACTGTTCGAGTATAAGAAAACTCGAGATGGCGCCTTCATCCAGCTTTCTTCTGACGAACGAGTCCAGAAAGCTCAAGTCCTGACCACCAGCAGTGGCCACTCAAAGAAGCTGATGAATACTTTGTTGGCGAAAGGTTCACGGGCAGAAAACCAGCTGACACGCCACAAGTGTTTGGTGGCAAGCGCATTCTTTCTCAGGAGTGCCCAGCTCGCCTTGTTCACGAGAATGTCTTCACAGGAGGCATCATACGGAAGCACCTCCCCAGAACCCTTTCTGTAAGAGAACGACAGGCAGCAAGGACGGCCCACATCCAATACAGGCCAAGCCAAGTAACTCCAGCCAGGTTGGCCCCATTTCAAACTTTCAGAAGGTGTTGTTTGCTAAAAAAGCGTGTCCTTTCTGTCTCACTCAGACATTCGTGAGTATTGTCATCTCCTCAATTCCTGAGGAAAGGCTTCTACGTGGGAAGCATGTCCTGTCTGCCTTCGTGCAACATAGCTGAGGACTTCTAAGAGAATATAAATTACAGCCCTACAACTCAAACAACCTTCACTGCCAACTTAGTCAGATTAGATGGTGCCTTGCGCATAACAGCTGGCGACTGACGCAGCTGCTCAAACCTAAAGCCACAGGCACATTTCGGTACATCTTGCACAACCTACAAAATGCGTTTGCTGCAATGCTCGGGGCGAGGGCTCATAGCAGCGCTGCTGCAGGTCCGTCATGCGCGAGGAACGGTAACTGCGCAGTTTGGATTTGAGAGTGGCAACGGCACGGCTTTGTCGATCAGCTGGCCTTCGGATGATGTCCTCAGCCGTGGTGCTCTTGACTCCATGCTGGCCAATCAATTTCATGAGCGCTGTGACCTCAGATCCGAGAATGTCAGACATTGCCAGGTCACAGGATTTTGGATTGTCAGGGCCCAGGCAAGAAATCCTCTGGTGGCTGGATCTTCGAACCTGCCATGGCTGACGTCCCAAATTGCCACTGCCCCTGCGCTGAACCGTGCTTGATCAGGGTGGTAACATGGATGGGCATACGGGCGCTCGATACATTCGGACAGCAAGTCCGCAATGTCTTCAATGGTGTAACCATCCACATTCGCAAGTCTGGCATACTCGCCGAGAACCCAAGCAATCACCTGCAGCATCAACGAGGGACATGCTTCCTTACCCTGAGTTGGAGTTGCCATGCATGCCAATATCTTGGCCTGCACCAGGATGTCCGACAAGGAGGACTTTTCCAGCAGCTGCACAGTTGCCACATGAATTGCGCGAGTGCATTCAACTCATGGAGAGAGAGAGAGAGAGAGAGAGATGCTATGCCGGCTATCGGCACTATAGCCAATACAGCCCGCTACAGCCTTCAGGTACGTATTGACAGCGAAGACGCGGAAGGCTTGGTCAGCGGACTCGTCCTCCCCAGCACCTTCAGCCACCAATCGCCTCGATGCACCATCACGCGGTGTCAACGTCTGCAAGTTGGACTACGATGATTTATGGTCGTGACTATGCACCGTCTTCCGATCCGGATGTGTTCCGTGCTTCTGAACGAGAAAAACACAAGAACTCCAAGGCAAAGCACAAAGGAAAGATGTTGCCAGGCAAAAGCACCTCCCACCGCCCCACCTTTCAGAGTGACTTGCTCGGCACTGACCGAGGACACTGTGCCCGATGCAGCGACCAGGAGCAAGCGACTGCGGCACTACTGGTTTTTGTTGCGTGCAGGACAAGTCTGTAGCCTTGGGCGGCCGGGACTCCAAAACCATCAGAGTTGAAAATATGTTGCAGATCTGTGGCATCGTGAATCCTGCAGTGGCTACAACAGGCAACTGCCCCAAAACAGCTTCAAACCCCCTCGACCTTCCCGGACAGGGTAATTCTCACGTCCAAGCTCTTGGACCCAAAATCACACTGACCAAAGGCTACAGTAGTCCCACCCTACTCCAGAGGTGTGTCGTATGCCCGGACCGCGCAGAAATTGGCATGTTGCTAACATCATCAATATTTTGTCAAGCGTTGGCATCATGTACATGTTCATGCCTTTGGCTAAGGGGATCGCATGTTCACCAAAGTGAAAAGTTTTGCTACTTTGGGAGATAGAGGGATACAGGGGGATCGTCGCAACTCGGGTCCATGGTTCCTGCAGTCCGACTTCGGCGTTTCTCACTGGCATATGATGCAGTTCAGGTGATATCCTGTGGAAGTACTACCGGTTCGTTTGCCTTTTGTTTCAGCCCTACACTGCTGAGGATTTAACGTTTCCTCTGTTGCATGAGCTCAGGCAACGGCATCAGATTGTATGCCGTCTCGGCAGGCACCAGCTCGCCGCTGAGCTCAAAGACAGTGTTCATGGTATTCACGTACCTAGAAAATCATCTACTGCACGCGGCGTCCAGGACATCTACTAGCTCCAGAAGGCTCTTTTTGCATGTTCTGCACAGGGCAGCCGCGGCTTGCCCCACAAGAGGTGCTCAGTTTGGAGGAGTTTGTACTGCCCTTTTGCTCATTCAAGCATAAGTTGCTTTCAGAATAACCCACAGCAGTCCAGACAGGGAGCTTAGAATGACTACTTGCATAGGTCAAGAGCACATGCTGACGTCCTACATTGCCTTGTTCTTCTTGGTATGAAACATGGCGTGGATTCTGCTCCTAGCCTTCCCACGTCTGCCTACTAGATCGCCAGCCAATGTCCGGGCACCATTCGTTGTCTGGAGCAAAGCGTTCCGCCAAAGAAGTGATCTTCTGCACCAGGTCACGGCGGAGATGAGCATCCTTGGCCAATTTTTCATCAAGCTTGAGCGCAATGACTCGTGAATCTCAATCTTAGGCTGAATCCACGCTGGTGCGGAGATGAAAATTGAGCTTGTCCACCTCAACTCAGCTCCACGTCAGATGCGCCAGCAAGCTGCAACAGGAAAAAGATGCGCACTACAACGACAACATTCTGCGGATTCGTCATTCTGAAGAGCCTGGCCAAACATCATGTTAGCAGCAATCGACACAAAATCAAAGCGCATCGCAGCCATTCGAAATCATGTCTGTAGTACAAGTCCAACGTCTTCCTCTTCAACGTTTCATCTGGATCCTGCCGATGCTTGACATGCGCAAACAGGGAAGCCTTTCACACGGCTTGTGACTGCTCATGATTCATCCGCTTCACCCCCGCCCCTGAGAATCCTCTAAGCAGTCCACGACAACCATCTGGTGCTCAGCAGCATACTGCCTGGCAGAATGCCCGGATTTCAGACTGCCAAGACAGATCGCGTGCTACCAAACTTGTCGGAAATGCGGGTTGACTTGAACAATTTGAGCGAGGCCGGTCACACCAAGGTACCGCAGGTTGTGGTTCTCACTGGAGATGAACCTTCACCCAGGCAACAAAACTCGCATCGAGATGCAGATCGAAAGCTACCATTGGCTGACCCAGTTGCCTTTGTGCTTGCCTCTACTGGTGTCTATTCCTAAGCTGTGTACCAAATATGAATGTGAAGTCTACCTTGCTTGCATGCTTTGACATCTTCCCATACTTTGACGTCTTGGAATACTTTGTGCTTTTCCCATAAGCAGCACCATGCGCAATCCCAATGCGCATCCTGGACACAAATTTTGCTGAGACAAAGCCTGTTAACAATGAAACATCAGACCAATGCCAATAATTACTGCAGATAGGACGCAGTGTTCTTGTAAGCTCACAGCATGTGCATCCTAAATGTTCCTCAAGCTGCAGATGGCCTCGAAATGTTGGAAGCAGCGAGCTCCAACAAGCCATGGTCGGGAAAGATCTTGGTGATGCACCTGACCAGCACCAACCACATCACGAGTGCCCCCACCCGCTTCTAGCCGCGTGCTGCATTCCGAGCAGGCTAATTTTTGACGCCAAGAAGCTTCACGCATTCGTAGATGATGGCATAACCAACATTCACTCCGCTGTCTGCACGACGCATGCATTCCTGTGGTGAGAAGGAGCAATAAAGCACGATCCAGTTGCACCTGAGACGTGGCCTGCAGAATTTCGTACATGTGTTCGGAGGTTGCTTTGTCAGCCGTTCCCAGGATGCTCAAGATGGAAAGTAGCTTCACCTGCACCCAGCGAGTTTTGCTGGTTTGCTGGCTTGCCAGACTGGCAGCCAGCCTGGAGCCATGGTGCAGGCATACGGTGATAGTCAAAGTCCCGAGGAAGCCGATGTTCCGTGATTTGCCTTGGCTTCTCAAGCACTCGCCAGCACTCGCCGGGACACGGCATCCTGAATTTCAGTGATTACAACTCAGGGCCTCGCTTCAGAATGCTCACGAATGAAGGCACAAGATCTTTACACGAAGCTGGATGAGCTTTTGCAACCTGTCCATTCTCTCCAAACTTTGCAATGGTGATACTTTTCCACTCAGGCTTAGCCTCGCAGAGGACATGAAGCGACGCCCCCATGACAGAAGGATCCGGATCACACAGGACTTTCCGTATTTGATCCTGGCAGGCACAAAGGCTCGGGGACTGGGGGATGCAGGCTGTGCTGAACCGCGCAAAAGGACTGTCCGCAACCCATCCAGCCCGCAACCCGCCGTGTCCTTTTGGTCCAGGACAGCTTCAGGCACGATCTTGAAGAACTTGTGCACTGCGACTACGGCCTTTTTCCGCACAGCCTGTTCAGGTGGGCACGAGTTTGAGATCGACTTCATCTGCGTTGAAAGAACCTCCTGGGGATGGGAGAGCAACTTGAAGACCAGCGGAGATATGGCTGGGATCATCTCCAAGTTGACCTTGACAGGATACACACTGCCCTGGCCATGATCAGATCCGAGTCAGACGCGGAAGATCCCTTGCAATTGAGGAGCTAATCGGCAGACAGAGGTAAGCGCAGAACAAACCTCACAGGAGACCACGCGGCAAGCTTCGAAAGTCTTAGAGGTGGCAAACTACACAACAGAATGCAGCAGCGTTGAGCACGACGAGCACCCAAAAGCATAAAGCTTGAGACTCGTGGCTTCGATGTGGTTTGCGCTGCCCAAGTCTCTCTGCATGGTGTTTATCAACAGAAGCATGAGCTCATGGTCTCGGTGTAGAAAGAGGTTGCAGGTCAAGTACCCAATCCTGGCTGAAGCGGGCATTCCAATCTATGCATGCCACCAAACCACATCTGCCAAGATGACATACATCATGGGCTCATCTAAGCCGTCCTCTTGGCGAACAGGTTCTTCTCGTGTGTCAGCTTCACAGCATGTATGTAAGCGAAGGACGCATCATGACCCAGCATCTCTGCATACACTGCTCGGATCATGTACTCCTCAAGTAGGCAGAAGGTGTGTCAAAGCACCGTGTATGTCTGTCAATAAGACAGTCAAGCAAGGTCTTTTACAGCGTTGCATTTGCAGCAACCAAAGCAAGTCTGGCCAGCGGATGTCATCCCAACAACAGATAACGTCCCGCATGTACTGAACACGTCAAAGCTTCAAACATGCATGTCTTGGATTGCATTGGCGGGTGAGTCTCATGAAATCATTGAGGCCCGCATGCGTTTGGCAACACCTGTCGTGTGCAGATCGTAACCATTTCTCTTCCAGATTATGACAAGAAACCCAGCTGTAGGCACGGGCCCTGGAGCCAGGCATAGTTTGAGATCAACATATTCAGCAACAGGAGAATCTGTAGGAGACGCTCCCAATGCTCTCACAGGTTTCCTACAAGAAGGTGACTGGAATGATCGACCCTTAGGTTTAGGCCGGCTCAACAAAAATTTTTGGAAACCTGCGCTCGGCGCCTAAGTTGCCAACATGACAGGCAAGTGCCAAGCGCTTGTGTGAAACAATTGCTTCATGGCCCCTACCTTAAGCATCCTTAAGCGGTGGGGTAGCGGGGTAGGGGGGGCTTCTCCACGAAGCATTTTGAAAAGCTTCTGGCAATTTCACGTCTATGCAGCAAATGATTCAATGGGGTCCCAAATAATAAGCGTTCAAGAAAAATCTTCGGCTGCTTCAGCAATTATTCCTTTGGAATTTCTGCCGGATGGATCTCTTCCTTGAAGAACCTAGCCATGAACTAGGAACTGAAGAATCTCCCAGCATCGGAAACATGAACTGGAACCGCCCACGCCACCCCGACCACCCGCACCACGAACACCTCCACGACCACCACCTCCACCACCACCAGCGGCGCAAGGTGAGGTTGGAAGGTTATCACTTGGGAGAGTGGGGCGAACCGAGCCAAACCGGGAACCGGTCAGCCGACCTACCAAGCACCAACACAAACTGCTGCAGCACTGATTCAGTAAAATGGTAGCAACAATTCTAAACTTCATTCACCCATGCTGGTGAGCGGGTTCCTACCCCTAGCTTCACGCAAGGTCACCACTGCCTTTTCAGCTTCCAGCTATCTTTTCCTGAAATGGGGGTTGGGCATCCCACTTTTTCAGGTGGCGTTCCCCATGTTTCCCAAAATTCCCCATACAGAACCAGCGCGGGGACCCGCAGATAGTCTTTCATCGTGATGCCTGCTGAGCATAGCCCGCGGAATCATGTTTAAAGGTAGCCCCCACATTGCCTCCCTTCCCTGCATTTCTCACTCGCCTTCAGTCTCAGCTTACATTCGTCTGTCATACTTTCACAAACTTGCGGCGGCCAGGCTTTCAAACCAACATCTACCTGATAATATGCTCTCAAGAGAAAGGCGCTCAGCTGTAGAATTAATCCCAAGGCATTATAGATCTGCCTCGTACTACAAATGTCTTTAGCCTTCGATCAACCCAGAATCCATAAGAGTCGCAAATGAGAAGCAAATGAGAAGTTTCCCCCCGAGCATCTCGGAGCCCTTCGCTTTGATAGCGTTGCCTGAAAGATGCGATTTGATGCGGTTGCTGCTTGAAGTGCCTCTCGAAGTCTTCTCGTATCTTGTCGTCTATGTGTGGCTATACTTTGGCCTGCGAACCCGAGCCACAGTCCTTCATCTTCTTCGCTGATATGTTGGGAGCGCTGAGATGCTGCTTCAGGATAGCAATCTCGCCAACAATAATCTTATCCTCCTCCTGTTTCGATCTTGACTCGCCGATGCTCTTCACCAGCTCGAAAAACTCCTGGCACGTCGAATTTGAAGCAGATTTCCTCGGCTGTGAGCTCGGCACGCCAGGACGCCTTGCTCAGGTGGCCTCCGCTCATGGCTCTGACCTGTCAGATTCGTATGATTGTCTATGTGACGTTTTGGAATTTTCACAGCATCTATATCGCATTTCCGATGGCAGTAAGTTAGGCTGTCTGCTTCAAGAATAGACGAGCAAGCATACATGATCGTTTCTGTTCCAATCAATAGTTTGATTCGCCGTGAAAAGCATGTAGCTTGCCAAAAGGAGAAGGGCTCTTGTCCGTTGTCCCATCAAAGACTTCCTGATAATGGAGGGGTACAAGACGGGCAGACACGCTTCTGATAATCCGAACGCTCCAAAAAAAAAACACTGAGAGCAGCTACGGTGGAACCACGAAAGGCAGAGGCAGGTTCACATGGTAGCTGCTCCGGCACAATCATTTTTCAGGTCAGATGATTCAATCATAGCGTACACCACTGTTCAATATCAGCTGCTTATCATTCCAGCTGCACCTATATATCGTTCAATATTTTCAAAGCTGTCCACGGTGAACACAAAAAAAGGCTGTTCTGCTGCATGCCTTCGTTTGCATTACACAGCTGTGCTTTGACGATGCGGCTAGGCAGAACGCAAGACAACATTGTTGAAATCAGGTTTGGATCCCTTCACACACTCAACGGCCTGGCGTCACTGGAGGCACACCGGGCTGCTGTCAAGCACGCATCACGCTGCTGACCATTCTAGGCTGAAGCTGAAAGTCTACTCGGTTCTTGCATGTTTGGGCGCCTGGCTCGAAGGCAAACAAGCCAAACATAGCAAAATGATTGCAAAGTAAGCTTCTTTTGATGAAGGTGAGACTGCGGTCTATAGTAACACTGGCCCTCAAGGATCAAGTTCTGTGGGCTTGTCACGTCTGAGGCTACACGGTTCTGGCTGCAAGCCAGGAATCTCAGGCTGGCACAAGCATGTCACAGCAGACATACTGCGAGCAATGCATACGCTGGTCACACTAACAGGGAAGTTGACACGATGGCATGATGAGACGAAGTTGGTCTGCTCTGCAGGCACACCCGACTCGGTGAGAATTCGTAGGCACTTGGATTGGAAAGAATACACATTAGCAGGAGATTTGAACACCAGAAAACGCTAATCCCCATGTGTACACACTGCTTTCAGCTCAAACCCGGCAAAGCATGAAATTGCCCATTTGGCTGCGGACGCTGAGGGACAGGTGGAAAAAAGGCATGGGTGCATGGGGTACACGTTTCCCATAAGAAGCATATGAGACATCCTGCCCAAGTCACACCTCTACCGCCCCTAAATCTGCAGAGGCCAGAGGCCTGGGACGCCTTGATCTACTTCCAGGGAACCAACAAGTGGCGAGAATTTTGATTTGATGCGGTTTTTGCGTCCTTCTTGGGGAGGCTGAGACCAGGGGACCTGCTTTGCACCCCTTCAAACTGACTGCTCCCTCCCGGCCACGCTTGCCAAGGCGGTCCTCGCGCTAGCAGTTAAATTACGATGGAAGCCCGTATAGTCATTGTCAACAGTTGCAATCAGAAGGAAAGTGATATGTACACATGGCTGGGGCGGTGGAACACACGAGAGCAGCAAGGAATCGTCCAACAGTACAACTTATGTACCGCAATACATGATTCAGTACGTCTTCCCTTTTGTGGACGCCGATCGGCGCTACAAAAGGCACTTGGCGCAAGATGGCCTGACCCTCCTGATGCTCCTGCTCCCCAACATCGCCCAGCAATGCTACTGCTATGCTTGCGTCTGTGCACAACTCTGCCAGGGTAAGCCTGACTCTTGGCCGCTTCCTTGAGGATTCCTAGGCCCGAGGCTTCCGCTCTTTTCAGTAGCGCAAATCTCTCACGCTTCCAACCTGCACAAAACAGTGAAACTCGACGTTGGAGAATCGAGGCAGTTGGGCAGAGTCCAGATTCCTGGGCTCCTGCAACTTGATCCAAGCCTGCTGTCTTTCGCAGCTGTCACTGCTTCACGTCCTCAATCATCCTCATCATCTTCCTCTCGTTGACTGCCACGAGTTATGAGCCCTCCCAGGCCTACATAAAAGCCTACAGATTGGACACATGGCCGCATGTTGATAGGACCGACTGAACTTGACTCGAAGCCCTCAAACGCTGCAATGACTACTGATGCAAAAGACTTCTGCCGAAACCCCGTGTTGTTCCGGTCCCCGGACCCGCTGTTACACACCCCTTGAAACGCCAGCATGTTATATACCCTCTGTCGCGTTCTTTCATGGTTTCTGTGTTCGGGAGGTTTGTCGCAAAAACTATTCTCTGCCCCATAAACGGCTATGTAACGGGTTTATTACAGGACAATCATTTTGGCACACACCCATTTGTGGTTTCTGGCACCAGGTTCTACAGTCAGCTGACATCACATTCGACCTGGAAGGCCCCTTTCACCATACAAAAAGCGATTTCAGATGCGGCCTCCTTGGGCTCGCTCGGCTTGGCAACAGCGCTTGCCTGCTCTTGCTTTTGCTTAGCTACCTCCGCGGACTTCCGATCTTTGGCGAGCTTAAGCTGCTCTTCTGAGACGTGCTTCGCGCGCTTCTTCGCCCTCTCTTCACGGCGTTTTTGCTCCATCCGCTCCACTTCGGCCTGACGTTCTTCAAGCTGGTGCAAGACTTTGTCCCTGTAACCGTCAAAATCCTTCTCGAAACGGTAGCAACCGCCATCTTCGCAAACCCAGAGCTCACAGTCAACTTCAGTGATCAATCGGGCATCATGGCTTACCAGTACCAAGCCACCATTAAAGTTGGAAATGGCCGTGGTCAGGGCTTCGACAGACTCGATGTCCAAATGATTGGTAGGCTCGTCCAAGATGATGATGTGTGGCTCCATGAGCATCAATGCTGCAAAAGCCACACGAGCCTTCTGGCCTCCTGACAAATTCCCGATTTTGGTGAAGTGGGAGCTTCCTGGAAGACCAAACTGTCCTAGCACAGCACGCGCTTTCTCTGGTGGGCCAAGGTTGAACTCATCGGAAAGGTACTCCACACCAGTCTTATCTAAGGGCAAAAGCTCTTCAAAATGCTGGTGGTATTGACGAATACGAATCCCCTTTGACACGGTGACATCACCAGAGCAGGGCTCCAAGTGTTGCATCATCAGGTTTAGGAGGGTGGACTTTCCGGCACCGTTAGGGCCAACTATTGCAATGCGCGATCCACAGTCCACGCCCATCTCAACTTCTTCGAGAAGCCAAGGCTCTTTCCCATTGTAGCTGAAAGCAACGTCAGAGACATTCAGGCCAAGAGATCTGTCCATTCCATGGCCCGTGAACTTGAATTTTACGACATAGTCCTTCTGCTTCTCCATAAGTCCATCTAAGGCATCAATTCCAAACTTAGCCTTCACCAGCGCTTCAGCCTCATCCTCAGGAGGACAAACACATCCCTCAAGCAGTGAACGCACGGAACTGGACAAGAGATCTCTGGTCTTTTGGCCTTGGTCTTCCCCTTCTTCTTTAAAGCTTTGAGCTCGTCCTCTAGCCAAGGCCACAGCGGACACAGCGGACAGTGGGGGGGGATAAGGAGTCTGAGGAGAAGGAAGCAAGGAAGGGAGGGATCGGAAGAGCAGTGGAGATGGAAGCAGGGAGGGAGGGGGGGTCCTGCTGTTTTTTGTACTCTTTGTCCAACGTCGCCCGCTTCTGCAGGTGCATCTTCTTGAAGGCTGTGTAGTCACCACGATAATGCACAAGCTTTCTGTCCTGGAACATGTGCAATACGTGTTGCCATACGTGTTTTACTTGCTTGAAAGACTGTCCATGGCTCCTCCAAATGCAAAATGTCTGTACCTGAGCAGACAAGCTTCGGATGGTCAAGACGCGGGAAGTATAAGAAGGCTATGGAAGGCAAGCCGTGCAGTTGTCAGAAGAGGCCAGCGTCGGTATGTCACATGCTGCATGTATTCGGGAATCTATATATCTGCTAAGATGTCTACTAACTTCTGCAGCCTCCAGCCTTGCAATTGGAAAAGATTTGGCCGAATTCTGGCTTGTCTTATCTTGCTCGTCGACTCTGCGGCCAAATAGTGGGATTCTTTTGGAGATTTGCTCTTCTTATTCTTGGTATATGCGCGGCCCGAGCTCCAAAAGCTGGAAACCCGCCGAAGGATCCGCAGATCTGTGCATCTCAGCCTGTTGGTGGCCGCTGGAAGTAACTGGCAGCGTGTCGCGGAGATCAGCTAACCAAACGCATGAAGAACGTGCACCGCTCAACAACGTTGCTTATACTCTACACTCAAGACCTAATCCTCTATGGTATGAGCCTCCAAACAGTCTGTAAAGAAATCTGACTTGTGCGCAATACACATGATGTGCGGTTTTTATTTGTTGTCTGGGCTATTCTGGGCTACTGTCCATTAGAAAGATGGTCAATGTGTTGTCGTTTTCTAATTAAGTTTCGGGGTATGTGTTGACGTCATCATTTTGGTGAGCGCGTCATCCTTTTCAGTTCCTCTTCCAATCAAAAACCTTTCGTCACGAATCCAATGTCCATCCTTTACACATCCCGTATGACCGATAAAAAACCGCACTTCTTCCTAAGGCCTAAATGAGCTGGTCAGGCAGAGTTGCAGATGCTATCGAGGAAGTCGGCATCGTGCGACACTACAACCACAGAGTGCGGATAGTGCTCGGACAGGTAGGTGTCCAGCCACAAAACCTACGGCTCTGTCTGTGCGCAGCTGTCTTGGCATGAAGTTTCATGTCTCCAAGTGCTCCAGATAATCAGATACTCTAACCAAAAGACAAACAGCCAACAACACTCACTCAAAGTTACGGTATCTTCAGCTATGGCCGCTGCAAAGAAGAACCTGAGGACTGCACTGCATCCAAATCCAAGTGATTTGTCGGCTCATCTAGCATGAGCAGCTTTGGCTGTAAGAACAGCGCCTGAACAGCTTCAGCGCCCCCTCAAGCAGTAAAGGCTGCAACTTGACAACCCTGGAGAGGTAGGAGCACTTGTGCTCCGCATGCAGCTGTCACTTACAGTACTGTTTACTTTCACTGTCGCTGACGGGTTCAGTGAAATGATCCATCCTTGGGTAAACCTTGCCTTCGCTAAACTAATTCTCATTCGCCATCCTCCGGAGAACTGCACCACTGGCCTGCCCAAAAAAAAAGACTCTTCTCCAAGCGCTGCAATGCTGATGCAACTCCCTGGACCAGGGCCTGTCCATTGAAAAGCGATCCTCATCTGGATGTCCGTTTGTGAACCCGAGGCCTTGGCTTGGTAGCTCACGTAGCTCCACGTTTGTTAGGCTAGCAGAAGTATTCCAATGCCTTCACGTCTTCAAGTCTCACCGGGGCAAAGGCCGCACAAGATTTTTCGCACCTTAGTCGTGCGAGAGCGTACTCAGTCGGGCAAGTCCAGGGTAGATGCGGACTCCAAGCCCTCAAGCATGTCAGAGCGGCTCTTGCTTCCGCTGAGTCTGCGCCAATTGCCTCATGCATAGCTGATGCATGCCTTTGCCAGTTTGCTGCAGCGCGAGGAAGGGCACACCCCGCCTCAAGCTCGGCGGATGTGTTTTCGAGATCGGAGCGCATCCTGCGAAAACAGGCTCTACGGACACTGCTGGTGTTTCTTCGGTATCAAACCCCATGTGCTGCGCAGGATCCTCTCCACTTCCTCTGCTGAAACCTCTTCTCCACCCTCCATCGCTTTCTCCATGTCCTGTTTGAGAAGCGTCCCGATCCTCAAACACCATGTGTATCCCGGCCACATACCCAGGCCTCCAACTTTTGGAGGAGCTCCTCTTCTGCTTTTATGAGCTCCGCGGCCCTCAGGCAATGCACAAGTGACCAGCAAATGGCCTCGCGAAGCCTGAGCGCACCTCACGTCCGCCGCGAGGACTTCTTCAACGGCAGAGCGGTCTGTTGCCTTGGCTTCCTGCTCCACAAGAATGACGTCCCAGTTCACTGGCACAGGCCTCAGTGGTTCCAACAGTTTGCCCCGACTCAACTCTCCAAGGCCTGGTTTTCAGCCTCCAAGATTTGCTGAAAGGGCTTGGGGGCTCTTGTCAAGGAGTGCTTAAAGATGCACGAGCCTGGGCCCCTAAGCTGGGGCAGAAGGCTGCGGGCTCAGGATCCGTTAAAATAGCTGAACGGCGTTGGCTGAGCTTGGGCCAAGGCATCTCGCGCGCAGCTATGTGGCGCAAAAGCGTGGTCTTGCCCTCACAGACTTTTGGTGATGACAAATTTCAAGTCAGAGTCCAGGAGTCCAGGCCTGGCCGTTTGGCCCTAGGATGCCATAGCGATGGCCCTGGACGATGGTAATGCTGGCCTCTGTGGCAACTTGACTGACAATGTCACCCTGTCTAACCTCACAACTGAGGACTTGACGTTGTCAAACAATGTCTGCTTCGGCGCAGAGAGCGTGAAGTTGTTGCAGACGAACGCGTCGCCGGAAGGCGGCGGCTCATTTTTGCCACCCTGGAATCTTCCATGAACACTCCAGTGTCCGACGCGAGTGAGAAGAATGTGCCTCAAGGATGATGCTGAAAGCGTTCAGGCCACCGACTGGCTCGTCATCTTCGTTCTTGTACACGACATTCCTTAATGATAGCTGCCATTACAAGATGGGCAGCTTCCATGAGGCAAGAGATATGAAATCAAAGCGTGAAATAAGGCCTTGGCTTTTCCTGATGCCTGTCATAGGCTCTCTTTTCCTCCACAGCTTGATCACCGCTTCGCTCCGATTAACACAAGCGCATCTCATGCAGAGCGTGTCTGGTTGTGCACGCATGATAAACTTTCTGTCAGTTGGGGCACGCTGTCCTTGTTTGACAGCTTTTCGCCTGCCTCAACTTTCTTTAGGATCGCCTGGCCCAGACTGGAGGAACGTTTCTTGCAAGAAAAAGAAGGGCTAGGCCAGGGTTCCTCGAGCTCATCAGCTTTGGACGGCGCTTCCTGCAACAAGTTTGAAATGCAGGAATCTGCTGCAAGGTTGCATCATGTTTTGAGTAGGAGCTTCTACTGGCGTATGTCATAAGGGTGAGTGCCCTTCACGGGCGCTAAAGGTGGGCTTCATGGGCTTGCCACTGTCTGGACATGTTCCTGGGACTGCTCTTCCCTTCTCAGACAACCGCTGTTGCAGTCAGTGACATGTGTTCCTAGGCGCTGAAAAGTGCGAGGTTCCAAACCACCATCCTGAAAGTACGGCTCTGCCGGTACATACTGAATGAGATGGCCCAATCCCTGTGGACACTTGTCCAGGGATGTCCTTGGCAGAGCTGGATGCAGAAGCCCTGCCGGCACGCCTGCGCAGGCATCAAAACGTGATGGGAGTGAAGATCATGAAAAAACTTCGAAAAGCAAAAAGTCAAAAGCACCTGGCAGCAGCTTCTGCACGCTCCCTGCGTCCACTGGGTTCAAACTAATTCAAGATGCGAATCTTGCAACGGCAGCTTGCCAACGGCCAGTGGGTTGGGCTTAGGAAGCGGCTTTTCTTGAAGCTCTTCTTCGGACAGCTTCGCCTGTAGCAACATTCAGTATTGAATCTTGTTGCAGGGAAGAGGACTCTGCCTCGCCATACAGGTCAGCGTGAAAATCTGGCATGACCTTTGTGCGAGTTAAATCCATTGCTTCCCTGCAAAGCTGCATTGAAGGTTGAAAGTGCTTAGCTGCAAACGAAGACAAGGCAGGTTTCCAGGCCGGAAGGCGGCTTTGGCACTTCGATATTTCTGTTGTCTGGATCGGAGAACACCTATGCCGCTGATAAAGTTGAACACAAGGAATGTTCCCTGAACTACGTTGAAGGCATTCTCTCAGTGGCCTTCCTTCTGACCTCATGTACGGGCGCGATGTCGTCGGGGAACTCAGGCCTGGAATTCATTCCACCATTGGCCAGAACTGGCCCTGTGGGAAGCCGAGCAGAAGTGCAGCAGAGGCACACATTGAAGTCGGTACCCACTGCCTAGTGGTTGCCGGCTGGACAACAATGCCAGACGATGCCAGACGGAAATCCGAGCAACAGACGAGGCAAGAAGATTGACTCATACAGTGAACTTCTCCAAGTGCTATGGTCAGATTCAGCTTCAGCGATTACCGCGAATTATCTCACGAGCATGTTTGAACCTGGATGCAGCGTCGCTGTCCAGACTAGGAAGGACACTAGACCGGAAGAGCATCACCCGACTGCTGGTTGGGCATGCTGAGGTCGTCCTAGAAGCTATACATCCTTGATCAAACGCTCTCACTGAAGAAGATGTGACTTAATTGCTCATTACACAAGGCTTCCCCCAAAAAGCACCGGGAAAACAATGTTTCGCGCGTAAAGATGCTTGTCACAGTTGCCATGCCAATGAAACGAGGAGTTTCAGAGGAGAGGCCCCGAACAACTGAAACGACTCAATCGGTTGCAGGTCTTGGCTCGGCGGCTCGCTTATTCGATAAAAAGACTAAATTCCTAGTTCAATCAGGTTCCTGCGAAAGTCGATCTCTAGCATTAGTCAAAATCAAGTAGGATCCCACCGATTCCTGGATTGCCCTGGAATTCTTCTGAATACACGCTACAACTACATGAAAATAAAGAAGCCCAATAGGATTCCTCTTAGATTCCATCGCAGATTCCACACGTGTCTGGATGGAAGCAATTTATGCTGAGCCCGGCGAAATCTTCATCATTCATAGATGACCCCTGTTTCTTCATGAGGCGTGGCTTACAGCTGCTCTCTCGAGCGCCGACGCTACGTGGACAACTTTGCGTATGTTGCGCAAGTCGATCCACAAGAGCTATCAAAACTATGACGCAGCACACTGAAGGACATGGCAAACATGTGCCACTACAAAAATGTCTATGAAAATTATTACGCCCAGTCAATCTGTGACAGGCGTTGATTATGTATAGACGGCATTCCGAGGTCTTGTTTTGGATGGTCTTTTAAATTCCATTCGAAACCTGCTTACACTCAATTTGCATAGCTCGGTCCCTCACTCTATACAACGGCTTCATAAGAATTGGTGCAGAATAGACCATTACAGGTAAACTTCCACCCGTTCCTGCAAGGTGCTTGATTGCCGGCAAAGCTGAGTTCAAAACTTATCAAATTCAATCAGGATCCCACTTGTTGTTGTGAAACCACGCCCCAGCTCACGGTTTTTTTGCATGGTGCACTGCCATTTTCTGCTGGCAGCGCAGCCAGTGACGATCCACGGCGGTTGGAGGCCGTTGTGCAGGGCTTTGCCAAGCCAAGCTGGCGAACTCTCTTAATCGAGTTCGATTTGAGGAAGGAAGCGGCTTGGGCAGTTGCACCACTTTGAGCGCATGCTGAAAATCCACGAAGTTTTTCCCGGTGATATCGGGGGCGGCGTGGATTCGTCATGGGAGCAGTCTATGCCGAACAAGGTGACTTTGTGCAATGGCCGTCAAGGAGAGTGGTTGGAACAGCTGCTGATTTTTCAAGCGGCTCATGGGGCCGTGCCAGCAGAAGAATTCTAGATCGCCAGGCAACTTTGGGCTGTTGATGAACTTGTGAAGACCCTCACATTGCAAAACCGCATCAGGTGCTGCATTTGAAGCCTCCGTCCATCGACGAGAATCAAACATAGCCGCTTTTGCCATTGAACCCTGCTAGTAAAGCAGCATTGAAACTCTGAGATTTAAAGGCGTCCATCAATATGCGGGATGTCCAGGGTCTAGCGAGAAGGTCTGTAAAACACCCAGGAATCCAGCGCGAACTGGCTTGGAACATAGGATTATCATGGATTATCCGTCCATCTTAATCCCTCAGCCCTTCTAAGCTTGGAAACACCATGGCCAATCTCCCGCCTCCCATCTCCTCAGAAACGGATCATCCTGTCAGTGACATCTTCATCGATTTGAATGAAGCGTTCGATCAAAATTGTGGATTTTATATGTGCATGATTTGGGTGTTAGTGTCTATGCAAGCATTTCCTGCTTGGAAAGGCCGGTTCAAAGGCTTGCATGTTCTAGAAGATCCTTCAGTGCTCAACTTAGCCTAAATCTAGCAGGGTTGGAAGGGTCGGGGGGCTTGGGGTTGGGTAGGGGTTGTGGGGATGGGTAACGAGGAGGGAAAGCGTGCCAAGTCCTTGAAACATACCAGCTGCAAACACAGATAGTCAGATAGCCCAAGCGCAGAAAAGACACTGAAACTGTTGAACATTGAAGTTTCTGGACAGAAGAACCATGCATTGGAAGCAGATATGCTTGGAGCAACCAAATCCTGAGAACCTTAGACTCCAGAAGCACAAGAACTGCAACAACAAAACTACGGAACCCTCTGAAGCCTGAACGCACAGAAACTTACAAGACTATAGGGCATGAACCCAATAGTTCAACAACTGCAAAACGTAACACCTCACCGGTGCCTCCTTCAGCCAAGCTTGGTGGCTTGAATCTTTGTTTTGTCGTGCCGATTTGGGGTGGGTTCGTTCGTGCATCGACTTGGTGCTCGTTGCGGGCTGCGTCCATGCTAGTTGTTTCAGCCTTGGGGCTGGCAGGCAAGGTGTCGCCAGCTTGGCTTACGCCCGGGGTGAAGCACAAACCTTCCATGATCATAGCATGGGCTTATCTTAAGACGATCTCAACTGGTTGTGGCATGCAATGGCATGCATCATGCTCTGAATCGTTCTAGTCACCTGCGGCATCCTTTGCGACGTGAGTGCCGAGAAAGACTTTCAGACATCAGAGAGCATGTGAGTTCACATTGAACATTTGCCACACAAACAGTGTTACAACTCATCTTTAGGCAAAGCATATCCGCAAGTATGTGCCAGCAGTTTCGCTCCAACAGGCTCCCCTGTATGCAGCCAACATGTCATCTTCGCACCTAAGATGACGGGCACGAAGCAGTATGGGCCTCGTTTGGAGCCTTGCTCAAGGCCACGTAGACCGTTGCTGGCCGCTGCAGAGTCAGCTTGACTCCCGGCTCCTGGCTCGCATCAATCAATACACCCTCTCAGTCATGTCAGAAGCCGCAACCTCTTTTGGCCCTCGGATGAAGATGAAGCCCTTCACAGCCTGCGGCGTCTCCACTGAAAGCTACTTACAAGGGTATCAACTCATGCAGCGAAAGGCCTTCAAATCACCCAGGGATTCAAATTTGGCTGGTGCATTGGTGTAGAGCTTGTCATCCATAACCGTTCTGGTTGACACCCTCATTGGCAAACGCGAGCCGCAGATCGTCTAAAGGTCTCAGACATCGTGACGCTCAAACAGCTGAGGACATCGCTGACAACGTGAGCCTGCTTGTGACACAGCTGTTTGCACTGTGTTCTTCATGATCTCCATGACGTCGCCTTTTTCCTCAAAACCCACACCATGAAAGGGCATGCGCTGCTGCGCTATCTTATTTGGACGTGCATGGCTTGAAAGAGTTTGAAAGAAGTTGAAAGATGTGGAACACTTGTGGAACTGTCGGAGATGTGTCGGGAGGGGTCAAGGAGACGAGCCCAGGCTGCTGGAAAACTGCGCTGGGCTTCAGCTGGGCTTCAGGCCATGAAGTTCCCAAGACCACTTTTGTCCTGCAATGCTTTGCAGCATGTTTCAATGTTGCCCCGGGGTCACTTCGGTTTGCGCAGAAACCACGCAAGGATTGCCATGATCTGGTAATCATCGGCTTCATCTTTTGATTCTTGTTCCTGGCACCAAAATGGGCTGCAGGTAAGCTGCAAAGGAGCTCGAGGCAGCCTTTCGCGCTGCTTTTATTGCCTTGTTCCGCTTTTCTGCCTCCTTCCTTGTACAGTCATGTACAGTGGCAGCTCTGCTTCTCAATGCAAACCCCAAAGCAGGAGCACCTGGCTTCCTCCTTCTTAGCCTGTGCTTGCGGTCTGTTTGGACATGACACTGATTTCCCTCGGCACTAGCTGAGCTACTACAAAAAGATCGAAGCCTCCTTCTGTTTGTTGAGCGTTTCTTGGATCACGTCGCTGACTCCTATGAGGTTCTTCGTCTCTGCGTCCTCCCAGACATCCAAACCTAAATCTGCAAAGGGGATCAGCCTGTCAGTCTCGACTCCAAGCACAAACTGCAGGGAGCATAAGAAGGTGTAGTGCAAAATACAACAATCTGAACGATGCAGTTACACAGTTCTGTCTGTGCTTTGCCAGCCCATTCAGTCGTGCAGTCAGCCATTGTCCAGACAGACTCTCCATCAGCACCGCAACGAACTTCAAGGACCCTGCTGATCTTGGTACGGCATGCAATCGTTGGTGAGAGGCACCAAAGCCCTCCCACTCTTGCAGGCTCACTTATTGCACATGCGCAGGTATGCCGCCTGAGCCAACATAGTGCATAACTGCGCACACAGTAGGCGTAGCTGTGCTATCATGCACGCGGCTAAAGATCTGATACGTACTTGTGCAGAATCGCCTTCTTGGTCTCCTTCTCCCTGGCCATCTCTTTTTCTCGTTTGTCTTGTGGCGCCTAGCTTCCAACATATGGGTCAGCGAGACACGAAGCATAAGCAAAGCATTGAAGACTTAACAGCGGTTTTGTTTCTCGCAGCCTTGGGGCCGCCGTAGGCATTGGCACCGTAGGCATTGGCACCCGTAGTGTCAACAGTGGATGACCATAGGTCTAGACCGCCTTCATCTCGTCGCTTCTCCTTTTGCATAGAACTCCAACAACCCACTATCGCGGAACATTGCTTGCTCGCATCTCTCCGTACCCCGTCAGCCTTCTTATCCTTCTTTTCCTTCTTGTCCTCTTTGTCATCCTTTTTCTCTTTCTTTTCTTTGGAATCCTTCTCCTTCTTCTCCTTCTTTTCTTTCTTCTCTTTCTCAGCCATGCTGACGGCCCAGGTGGACAGGGGCAGTTCGGTCAAATGTGGCCATGGAGTGGGCTGCTTTCAGGTCATGGCTGAGCTGAGTCATGGCATTTTGCCGTGCTGATGTCAATACTAGCGTGTGGTATCGAACACGCCGCCTTCATGCTTGCGTTTCAACTGTCTTAATTCAAGGGCCGGACAGCAAGGGCGTGGTGAGACAACAAACCTCCAGAACCCTGCATACCAAATTCAATCTGCAATCAAAGTCACATCAGCAGACTGCAAACTTCCATGAAGCCCGAGGAGCTCCAGTGTGGTCTGTCCACAGCATACAAGTAACTTGTGTAATGTGAAGCGTCTGTCAGTTCTTCTCCAATTTTGCAGGACAGGCTGTAAAAGTGCTCTGCATGAGCATCCCAATACATCCTTATCTGATGTGCCCTGAAGGATTTCTTCAAGTCACCATTGTCGGCCTGGTCTTCAGGCCATATCTTATTATGCTAATTCATCGAAACCTGCCAAGTTTGGGTTCGATCTCAGCACTCAGCAACCTGCGCAGTTGACGCAGCGACCGAAAGGACCTCAGCTGATTAGGAGCAGGAGCCGACGGCGGTAAACACAGGAAACGGTGCCCCAGGCTGTCCTGTTCCTGTGGTTCTTGGTTGGTACCTTTTCTTTGCGTTGACTCTTTGTTTTGGCTTGGGGGGCTGGAAAACGAGGACGCGAGCTCGATTTTGAGGCATTTGAGGACTCTCTATGCGAGAGCTTGATTCCGATCCTTCAAAATGTGCGGACGCTCCATGCGAGAGCTTGATCCGATGCCAAATGTGAAGACTCTCCAAGCGCGGGCCCGATTCCGCAGCAACATGCAAGCACGTTCCACGCGAAAGCGCGACTCTGATGCAAAATGTGAGGACGCTTCAAGCGAGAGCTCAATTTTGATGCAAAATGCGAGGGCGCTACGCGTGAGAGATTGATGTTCAAGTAAAATGTGCAGATGCTCCATGTGAGCGCTCGATTCCAATTCAAAATGCATGGACGTTCCAAGCAAGAGCTCGATTTGAAGGCAAAATGAAAGAGCGCTCCAGACAGGAGTTCGATTCTGAGGCCAAACGTGGAGACGTACAAAATGAGACCTGCAGATTGGGGGGGCTGCGCCCGCCCAACCCCCCTGCTTTTCACTTTAAAGCGAGGCAGGCTGCTTGGGGGATCGCTGTTAGACTGAGTAAAGACCTACATGCTTTCAGTTTTTGTCCCTGCTTTTGCAAAGGGCCAGGGCTGCAATCTCCCTAACCCCCTGCTTTTGATTTTGAAGCGCAACAGACTGCTTGGGGGATCCTCGTTGTTGACTGAGCAAATAATTTGCATGTGTTCATTTTCGTCCGTGCTTGTGCAAAGGTGGCCCGCTCTGCATTTTAAATCGCAGTAGACTGCTTGGGCAATGGTTGTTAGACTGAGCAAAAGCTTCATGTTTTAATTTTTGCCTGTGCTTTCCCCACGCTCCAGGCGAGCCTGGTTTCGAGGCATATGCAATGACGCCGCTGGCTTACATGATGCCAAGCACCTCAGACCTTGCTGGTTATGGTCTTCCGGCATGTGAAGGGTCTACAATTTTTCAAGTTGAAAAACCAGGTGTCAGAAACGTTTTCGCTCCGGCGAGAGAAGCTAGAAGATGAGGAAGGTCCAGAAAGTCAGAGGAGCCAAGAAGCCAGAAAGCCAAGACAGAAATCCAAGAAGCTCGTAGTCCAAAAAATCAAAAGGCCAAGAAGCCAAAAAGTCAGAAAACCAAGAAGCCAAAAAGCTCCCAAGCCAGCAAAATGTGAGGACTCTTCAAGCCAGAGCTCGAGTTCAAAGCAAAATGTGAAGACGCTCCACGCGAGAGCTCGAGTTCGCGGCGAAATCTGAAGACTCTCCTCGCCAGAGCCGCTGCCCATCCCACTGATCTTCCAAGGATGCAGCTGTAGGCAGAAGCACCACCACTCTCCTCATGCGTTGCTCTTCTCTGCAGGGTACCTTAGCCAGCGAGCAGCCATGCAATCGGAGGCACTGGGCTTCCGAAACTGAATCATGTTGCAAATGAGTGGCGACGTGAGCACTCTGCCAGCCTAACAAGTCAAGGCAAACCTAAAACCACAAACCCTCACAGACATGAGCACTCGAGCAATTGCAATGGCAGACATGAGCACTCTGCCAACCTAACAAATCGAGAGCCCTCACTCAAAGGTCGCGGCATCAGGATGACAACTTTGCAAGACCGACCTGAGCAATTGCAATGGCAGACGTGAGCACAAACCTCAGGAAGACGAGAGCAAGCCACGGCTCTTTCACTTAAAAAAATATGGCAGTGCGAAGAGAAAACACCATCAAACAGACCAGTTTTGGCACCATGTCATATAGCTTATGAAGCAGTCTGTTAGTGGCGTTGAAGGGAAGGTGGTTCCAGGCAGGGTAGGAACCAGCTTCAACGCTACTTCCAAACAACAACCTTCGAACCTTATTTGCCCCGTGCAATGACATGTGCAACAAGAGCTTTCTGGCGATCCCGGGTCTCTGAAACTTCGAACCTCTGAAGGTCACATGGTCATCAACGGAGTGGGGTTGTCAAAAAGGCCCGCTCTTTGTGTCGCTTGGCATCGTCGTTGCTAGAAGTTGCACGGGCGTCTGTTGGCCAGTTCGAGCCACCCCCAAGGTTGAAGCTTCCAACCGGGGAAACAAACTCGAATCACATGGTTGTCGAGGAGAGCGTCCCCAGCTTTTGGTAAAAGAACAGCACAGTATAGTTTGACAACAACAGCTCTTGTGGGATCAACTACTCCGCGGCAGATTGGCCTTCAGGCTGCAGCATCGCCGACCTGCTGCATCAGGCATGGGCGCGGAATCCTTCCATCAGAAGAGATGATTCTCTCAGGCTCGTGGTAGGGGTCACAGCAAGAGAGGACAGACCCCAGCGAGGCTACACGTTGTCTTTGACAGATTTTGGCAGAGTATATCTTCGCCACCTTTTCCCCTTCCCGCATTCTGGCGCCAGCCTTTCAACAAGTAGAAAGGAAGAGGAATGTATTGATCTGCCTTCTTAGGAGGCAAGGCCAAAGGAAAGAAAAAGGGACTGACTGAGAGTACCATGCTTTTCTCGCTTTGCAACTGTGCAGTGGCAGCCGCAGTTGTAAAGTACAGTCGCTCCGGCCTACCTGAACGTGGAAAAAGCCACCATTGAGTGGTAAGAAACCTCCAGGAAGGCGCAACAGGGCCCGCATGACACAGGCAGTGGGCACACGCAGGCACCTCGCTTTCCAGCGAACGCCACATGCAGTTTTTTTTGTTAATGAAAGAGCATTAGTAGAAATGGCTCACATGCGTATCAGCCCTCCTTCACGAGACGAGCTTAGGATGAAGTTGATCTTCACGTCCATAACATTCAAACGGGCCTCCATTCGGAGAACATCGGCCTCCACCCGGAGAATGTGAGGGGGCGGTGGGCGCAACTGCGCGAGCATCTCTCCAGTGGACAGAGGCACGTTGAATACATACATGTCGATCACTGCGTTGAGAAGCTCCTGTACTGACAGCGTTGGATCCTGTTGATAGGGACAAAGTCTGCTGGCCAAGATGTCAAAAATGTCTGGCAAGTTGAAGTCGCCAAGGGCCGTGTTCTTGAAACTGGCTGCTGTCATCAGGACCTTGCGGCGGTCGAGTTCAACAAGCCCCTCCATCTGAAAAATATGTTCAAGCTGTTCCGTGAGCTTCTGAAAGACTTCGTGCGCTTGAATCCGTTTTCGCTCTTTTTCTCTGTCGTTGTTCTCGAAAAGGATCGCAGGCACCAAGCTCATAAGCTCAAGTGTTACTATGATCAAAAGGGGCATGAAAATCAAACCGAGCTCGGGCTTGGCCATAAGTGGATAGTACAGTTCTGCTACACTGCCGCCGGACAGGAACTGCACCAGTGAAAGCATTGCCCTGGGCAACGTGTCAAATTTCTCGCTGTGACCAAGCCAGCAAACACAGCCAAGATCATCGCAACGAAGACAGTAGCTGCGTTATTTTGGGCAAGGCAAAAGTCATCCCATCAAAGAGAATCCACATTGCATTGAAGCGTCGCTCTTCTTTTGAAACTCGCACTAGCTTCAGCATACGGAGCAGGCGTAATACCAGCAACCATCGCTGAAACGCTGATCATACGTCCTCGGAGACACACAGCAGATTGGGTATAAGCGCAACGGCACCAATCAGGATGAGCACTGCATCCAGTAGCATCCACCACAGATGAGTGCGCAGCTGGCCGGCGAGCACTCGAAGGACCCACTCTCCCATGTAGAACAGGAGGGCAAGACGCTCAACCATGTAGGTCACTTGAGCAACCTAAACTGCAATCTACTGAATTTACCATGTTATACCGTAGCTTACTTTAAAATAAGCTAGAAGGTACTAAGTTCCAACACAGTTTAGCAAAGTGGTCCCACTCCCACACACTTTCCACCACAGAAATCACAGCCATGTTGAGCAAGATCACCGAAGCGATGCACCACCTAAACTGCCACCCCACAACGCATCTTTGCAGCCGGGTCGAGCCCACGGATGACTCCGGCAGGAGCTCCAGCTTCTGGTACTCAGACTCCCAGCGAGTCAGAGTTCTCTGCACGCACATTTCTTTGTGGCTGTTATGTGACACGCGACTGACCTCATACTGACCTCGTTCTGTGTTGCTGAAGTCTTCATTTCTGGTGATGTGCTCTCTGCGGTGATGTTTGCGGCATCCGCCTCGCCATCAGCTGATGTCATTTCTGATGATGGGTCGTCTGTGATGCTTGCAGCATCTGCTTCGCAGCAGCCGCCGTCTTCTGCATGAGCTGTGACATCAGCTGGGTGCCTGCCGCTGTGCTGCATTGCGGCGAGCAGAGTGGACACTGCAAGCAAACAACTTCAAGACACACTCTGAAGAAATGCTCGAGCGAAAATGTTAGCCGGCTCAGAGTCTGCACGCTCGACCATAACAGACGCTTCCCACAAACGTGTCTTTACTCGGCAGCTGTTTGGAAACTCAAGGTCAGGCACTCTGAAACCTGAAGTTTCCACGCCAAAGTTGCGGAAGGGAACAACATATGATGCATCTGCCTGCACATGCATTGCTGAAAACCTGGCAACAAGTTCACTATGATAAGCATGATCACTCCTTCAATGCCTCACCGGCGGAGAGGTTCCACAGCCTGCTTCTTCGCAGATTTAATGAAATCGGGCAACCTGTTGTTTTAGCGAATGTGGACATGGCGGTTGGTGATCCGCTTCCATTTATGGCTTAAGGCCGAGGAATCCCACATGTGTTTAAAGATGCATGACTGCACAGCCAATTGTTGGGCAAATGCCATACGGATAGCCATAGCAGAAGCGCAAGGACAGAGTTCTTTGCTTGGCCCGTAAAAGGCCCCTGGGCGCTGCGTTCTCCCGTGTAGCATTTGCGCTTTTTCTCGCCCATCGTCCGTTTTGTTTCCACCCATGAACCTGCTTTCCCACCCCCTGAACCTGTTTTTCTGATCCGCTGAAACTGCTACTCCGACCTCTTCACCACCCCTCAAAAATGTGTCTGGCTGTAGGTTTCTTGAGCAAAAGAGCATGTCCACTAAGAATATTTGTTTGAATTCATCCTACAAGTCCGCGAATAAGTTGCTGGAATAGTAGTACATGTCGTTAATAATTCTTTCTTGGAATATTAGTACATGTCCGCTAAACAGAACTTCTGAAATAGTTCCCACATGTGCGCTAGTAAGAATTCTATGGAATAGTAGTACATGTCCGCTAACGAGAGTTTCCAGAATGGTACAGCGGGCGCCCAGCTGGCACCCCTGCCCTCCGTTTGCCCTTTCATGGCTGCCCACCGCGGCGGAAGCTTGTGTTTACTAGGTTCCAAACCTAAGGAAAACTACCACGCCGACCTACCGTACCCTTAACAAGGTGGGGGGGATGCAGACCCCTCATTGGCAAACAATATGATGCAAAACCCTCCCTTGCTGCCAATAGCGGTACGGCTAAAAGAAGCGGAGAGGGTTGGGGGGGCGCAGCCATTCCCACTTGCCAACAAAAAGAACAGCAAAACCCTCCTTTTCTATAAACATAGCAATGACATGATGCTTTTCACGGCAAGCATGGATTGCTGAAAAACACCGCGGGGGGGGGGGCCTGCAGACTCCCCATTCGCCGCAAACAATATGATCCGCAAAACCCTCCATTGCTGCAAACGTAGTAATGACATGCTGTTCATGGTGGCACGCATGAAGTGCTCAAAACAAGCGGGGGGGTCGTAGGGGGGGGGGGGGCGCACACCCCCCCCCACTTGCTACAAAATGATCCGCGTAATCGCACGACCCTCCCTCACTGCAAACATAGCAATGACATGATGATTTTCACGGCAAGCATGGATTGCTCAAAAAAGCGGGGGAGGGGGGAGACGGGCACACCCTTATTCGTAAACAATATCAGCATCATGCAAAACACTCTCTTGCTGCAAACGGAGTGATGACATGATATGACATGATGTTCTTGGCGGTGCGCATGAACTGTTAACAGAAGCAGGGGTTTGGGGGGAGGGAGGGGGGGAGGGGCGCAGCCCAAATGATCCCCAAAACTCACCGTCACTGCAAACGTAGCAATGAGATGATGCTTTTCACGGCAAGCATGGATTGCTCAAAAAAGGAGGGGACTTGGGGACATGCAGGCCCCCCATCCGCAGGCCCGCGCGAGTCGGAAGGCGAGGGTCAGGAAAACAGGGTTTGGGGGTTGAACAAACAGCGCGAGGGGTCAGAAAACAGGAAGGGGGGCCAGAAAACAGATCGGGGGTTTGAAAGGCCGGGACTAGCTCAAAGACTGGAGTTAGAGAAACAGGGCATACTGTGTACACCTTGCCCGTGGGTAGGGGGTGGAAAACAGGGAGGTGTCAAAAAAAAGTTAGGGTGTTAGAAAAACATGGGGCCCAATGAAATCTGCCGAGACCTCAGGCCATAGGAGTCAAGGGTGCAAATCTCTGCCCACTTCCCTCACCACCCTCATCCCCCCTCAATGCCCAGCACACCGCAAGCCAGTTTCATGATTGAGAGCTTCAGGTGGCAACATCGCCGGCCTGGCAATATGATACAATATGTGAACGGTAAAGCTTCCTGTGCAGAAAGTTGAGTCGCATTGAAGTGCCACAGCTACCTTTACTCCAAACCCTAAACCATCAACCTCAACAAGGCCAACCCCAACCTGTTCCACCTGCAGCCCTACCCCAGCCTTGGCTTGATAAACCATAATCCCGTCCCAAACCTAAACCCACCTCAAGGCCAAGTCAAACCTAAACCCTAGATCGTGTGGAACGTCTCCCTTAGACTTAGACCCTACCCTGGGAAACTTAAATCTTCGGACCACCACAGCCTGCAAACCTTTAACCCTGCACCCTGAAAGCCTCTGAGAAGGCATTAGGACACCCTTCAACCGAACACTGGCACTGTGTTTCCGGGGCTGTGCCGATCGGTTTTCGGAATGTCGCCGCGCATTTCCCGACTTTCGGCTCCAGAATAGCACTTGCTGGATGGTGTCCGGAAGTTGGGGTGTGAATTTTGCACTTGTTGCCGGAACGTCTTCCCTTTCACGGAGGTTGCGTGACTGACTGTTTTTCATGCTAGAAGGATGTCAATCTCTTCTGAGCAGTGGATTTTCAACTGGCCTTCCCGAACCGTGCCCTTCCCCTAGCCCTTCCCCCAGCTGGGGCCCCCTTCTTTGCTGGAAGCTCTCCCCATTTCTCTGGAGGTTCTTCTATGCACCCTCGCAGTTCACCAGTCCCTCCCCTGCAAAACGCTTTCTCTGGAGCTTTTCTTGTGCCTTCTCCTTCCACCCTTCCTTGACCCGCTTTCAAATTGCACCCCTCCTCTTACCAAACTGGTCTCTCAACCCCCCTACCGTCAGTGAGGCCCCTGCCCAACCCCCTACCCCTCATTCTGCAGCTTGAAGGCTTCCTTGCGCTGCGGCTTCCTCCCACCTATCGCTTTTCTCTTCATCCTTCTATCTCCGCAGGATGCAGGCGGCAGCAGGTTGGCGGAACTTCAACTCCCTTCTCTCAGCCCCGGCTTAATCCAACTCTCTCTGCTAAATGGGGACTTTCCAGCAAACCCCTCTCTTTCGTCTTTGGCGTGGAACTTCAACTATCCCCTCCCCCAACCCCGGCTTACCCCTTCCCCTCCCTGCCTGAGTTCAAGACCAAAGAGAGGGGGTTTGCTGGAAAGCCCGTGTCAGAGAGAGGGGGGAAGCCGGGTTGGGGCCTCTGGCCGCTCTTTTTCGTCTTCGGCGTTAGTTCCGGTGCTTGCAGCTTCGACTTCCTGTAAGAAGTGATCTTTGCGGGCAGCAGGTCCTGAAGAGTCCTGAAGAATCCAACATTGTTTCACACACATGTAAAGAAATTACTCAGGCACCTTATTGTCAAACCAAGCAAATTAACTTGAGCTGTACAGGATCATCGCAAGAAGCACACATCCTGCGCTCTGCTGACGTCGAAGTTTAACTACGTACAGCGGCCGCGCAACTTAAAAGACATCGCATTAACAAAGCAAGATGTACTCTCAATTCGACTGAACGGTTCCAATGCCAGAAAGCTGCACGCGAGGACGCGCGCCAAAGGACCCGTCAATTGAAAACACAGACAGAGAACGAGTGTCCCGAAAGCATTTGGAGCAGCGAGGTAGTAGCCAGCACCGCAAGGGGATGCTTGCGCTCGTTCCACGTGTTTTTTGCTGCTCACCCCAAGTGATATCTATCCTGTTCAGATCCGTCACCTGGTAAAATTGAGGCTTCCTAAGCTTGGATGCAGCAGCACTGCTTTCACAGCATCACACTAAGTGTTTTGGTGGGGTTCAGTCAAGCTTGCGAGTTGTTGCAAGAGCTCGAAACTTGGACGTCTCCCGGCTTGATCAGGGCAACCATCAATGTGCCAAATCTTGCAATCTTCCTGCTTCTGTTTTGGCCACTTTGCCAAATTCTCTTTGAGCCCCTCACCAACATCGACAACATCCGACAACTTTCATTGACCTCTCCGAAGTGAACCACTAATTGATTCACGGCTGGCTTGAAAGTGCTTTGCGAAACCTTTCTGGGGGCCACTGCGATGGTGCATTGCCAAAACTCGCTTTTTGGATCTCCTTGGACCCTGCCTCTGTGAGCGTGATCCTGCGGAGCTGATGGAAATCCTTACTGGAAGTGGAGTGGATACATGCATTGCCATCAAAAGATGAACGCCAGTTGATTCCGGCCTTGACGGGCTTGGCTTCGAAGACATTGATGTGCTGCTGCCGTCACTCCGTCCGCGCACGCTCACTGCAACTCGGGGCAACCAGGGTCTCTAGAGCGAGAGCAGCAATGCTTCACAAGCTTCAAAATGCAGCGACGCAACGCACAGAGGTGAACATGACTGTCTTTATATACAGCTACGCTGACTCCTGTTATCAAAGAGCAGCAAACAAGACGGACATGAAGAGCGCACAGCGCTTTTTGCTCGCGTACACTCGTGAGCCTTCTAACGGCGCAAGTTGGTGCGTCTTTGTGCTGCGCATGCCATACACTCACTAGAGGCATACTGGCTGCACGCTACGTACATGCCTGGTCACAATCATATTGACACAGGTCCAAAAGTGAAGCGTCCCTTTACGACTCATGAGTGCGGACCGCAAGGAAAAAGGGTGCCAAAATGGCCTTCCACCAGGGTTCGGCCTTCAGCTGATGCGTCAGTATATCTCCCAACTGGCGCCCGCTAGGGGCCCAGTGGAGTGGGATCTTCAGCGGGGCCGGGACTGCAGCTCCACGCTCTCGGTGCCACCACCCGCGTGCCTCGTTCAAGAAGATCTGTCTCAGCGATGCCAAGTCGATCACCAACCTTTTGTCCGCCGTGGCCTTTGGGGCACCACACCTGTGCACGAAGTCGAACAGCGACCGGCAGTTCGTGATGGTGTGGATCGGGATCATCCTCCCGCCTCGGGCTCGCTGACCAGACGTCTCAACTTCATCGACAAAAGTTTTGCCCGCAGCTGGATGACGCTCTCCATCCCTTCGCAGCAGGCCATTGTAGGCCATTGTCTCCCCTGCAAAGGTCACCCTTCGGCATGAGCGCGACCTCCACGCCAACAAGCTCGCCGCTCCAGGTCTCTTTCTGATGGGGGTCCGGGACACCGCGAGGATCAGGTACCCAATCTGCGACCTGCTCCTGGTGCTCCCGGCCGACGCCTTGGGAAGTTCTGCTTCGTCTGGCCCACGTTGGCTGCGAAGGACAAGTCGGGCCTGGTCTCTTTGGCCACCCGGTTGTCATGGAAGACTTCTCGAGGCGCTGCCCCCTCGTTCCCCATGTCCTGGAGGATGTCGACGGTCTTCAGCCGGTCCGTCACGTACTCCGCGTAGCCGTCCTTGGTCTCGTCCTAATTGTTCCCCACATACTTGAAGGAATTTTAGCACATGCAGATGGGGAACAGCTTGCCCAGGGCGCTTTGCAGCAGGTCCCTGAATTGCCGCAAGGTCCAAAGCATGAGGTCATCCACGCGAAGCTCGAGCAGTCGCTCCCCTCCGCTGCGGCTCCGCTGCGCTCCGCATCCTCGACCAGAACCAGGTGGAACACGCAGGGGCCTAGAGCCCAAAGACTCCTTTCACGATCTCGATCAGAACGCCTTCCTCCACGTCGAGGTGGCTGTCGGAAGTATAAGCTTCGGGGCGCCTCTACGCCGTCCAAGAAAACGGCTTGGATGTCCCCTATATGCTCCACACACACCATCCTTCTGCCATCACGCACTGAGTCCCAAGCATCAAGCTCGCCTTTGTCGCAGTAGGACTGTCAATGGACCAAGGTTCCCCCCTACACTCGCCATGTATGTTCGCACGGTGTTCAGGCACCACACTCCGCAAAATGCGCCGCAGTCTTTGTCCTGCGTAGCCGCGGCGGCTTTGCCTCTCCCTCTGGAAACACGGCCATAGCGGGATGTCCTCCTTGGGCCTGCACAAGAATGAAGCTTTCCCCTTTCAAGACTCCAAAGTCCACGTTCTCGCCGCCGAGTCGATGTTGGCCTTGAGCTTCTTTAGCCCTGGTCAACCCAGCAAGAACGGGGCGTCACATGCCAGCACCGCCACGCACGACAAGCCATTGGGCCCCGACCTGTACTGGCAACCAAGCGGCGAAGTCCGTCTTGAGGCACCGAACTTAAGGGACTCGTCGTCATTCTTGAAAACATACTCGATCCCCGTCCGGTCGGCCTCCTCCACGGTCAGGGCCGGGCACCCCATGACAGACCTGGCGCACGCGGTGTCAAGGATCATTCATGAGCAGCCTCTCGTGCCCTGCGCACATCGCGGCGTGCACCTCCACCACCAAGACCTCCTGGGCATCTCCGCGGCCATGTCCATGAGCGTCGACCACGCGCAAGTGGACCAGGTTCACCGCCTTGTTCTTATTCAAGGGGCACTCGGGGTCTTTGCACCAGCGCCCCTGCAGTACGACCTTTCTTTCGCTATCCGGACTGCCGCTTTCTCCTTCATGGCATCGCCGTCGAAGCCTCTGCCCTTCATGGCCTCCTTGTAGCGCGACTTGGCGCTCGGGATCGCTCCGGTGTGCCAGGAAGGCCGCGCGCAATTCTTGCGCCACCTCCTCGCTGACCATGCAGGCGCTGTCGTCTTCATCGCCTCCGCCGATGTACATCCACGCCAGCACCGCCTCCGGCAAGCTCGCTTGCACCTCGGCTATAGCCTCGAGATCATCCGGTCGAACTCGCCCGAAAAGCTCCGCACTGGTCGTGGCCTCTCTTCAGGACTCGAAAGAACTGGCTCATAACGCGCCCCACCTGCGTGACCTCCACGTCCATGAAACGCTCCTTCACCCACGCCTTAAAGTACTGGGCCCCATTCTCGTCGCTCAGCAAGTCCAAGTCTAGGCGACCTACAGTGCCACGCCCCTCTGAGCCACAGGCAGTCCCATGCCTCCACCTTCGCAGGTAGCTGCGAGCTGAGCTGCCAACCTCGCCCTCTTCGCCAGCCTGCTTGTTGAAGGTCGGCACGGGAGTCTTCTCCGTCGGCTCGTCTCCTGCCATGATCTCACTTCCAAACTGGCCGCTCGTCCGTCGCAATGCCCTTGCCCAGGGATCCAGCTCTTCGACCTTGTCGTCTCCTTCATGGTATCCCGGGTCGCTTCCTCTAGCTCGGGCGTCTCCACTGTGCCATTGCCGAAGTCCTTCCGCCGGATCACCTCCTCCTAGTCGTCCTGGGGCTCTCCCTCGGACGTCTCCGCCGTACTGCTAGTTCTCGGGGTCCGGGTCGCTGTGGCCGCCACCTTTTGGCCACCATCCTCGACGATGGGTTGCTTCCCCCCATGACGAGTCATGACTGCTCCAGTCGGCCCACCATTCCTCTGAGTGCTGGTCATCGTCTTGTCCCAAAAGGTAGGTCCAGATCTCCCCATCTGTCCACCCTTGCTGTCGCCACTCTATGGCCATGGCGGCCCACCATGGGGCGCTCGACTCGCCGCCACTGGCGGCACTCTCCGAGCGCTCGTTGTCGACGGGCTCTCCGCCGGGAAGGTCAGCTTGGCCCACCTCGCCAAGTTCAGCGGCACCGCCTGCGACTCGCGCCCAGCGCTCGTCATCGGTCCCAGAAGCCATTGCAACGGTTAGGCTCCGCTGCCAATATCGAAGAGCAGCCAACAAGCCGGACATTAAGAGCGCACAGCGCCTTTTGCTAGCGAACACTCGTGAGCCTTCCAACGGCGCAAGTTGGTGCGTCTTTGTGCTGCGCATGCCATGCACTCACTAGAGGCATACTGGCTGCACGCTACGTACATGCCTGGTCACAATCATATTGACACCTGTTTTCGTCAAGGACGTTGCACATCGAACGGCAGCCAATCGACAGGCATGACGCAGCAATCAGCCTGTCGTGGCAGCAATCCTCGTGTTTCGAAGCGTTCCTTGCTGCAGGTTTCGTCGCGGCCGGTGTCAACACGAACTGGCCTCGCTGCCTTTCGTGGATGCGTGGCACGGCGGTCTTCGAGCATGTTGCCTTGTTGGTGCAGGCTTGCGGACGTTCTTTTCGCAGCATGAAACTTTGCCGGCACGGCCTTTCCAGCACACTTGACTTCTGCAGAGTCAGTGCCCCTGCACAACTGACTCTAAAGACGTTCGAGAAGCAGGATGATAAAGGTTGAGTTACTGCTTTGAGGCCTCCAGTGCGTGAGAGTTCGTCCAGGTTCTTCTCACGGTACCTGCCAAGCTGAGGGACAGCCCCTACACCAGAACAGGGGAAACTCGTTTGGATTGCAAACCGCAGGGTGCACCAAGAGTACAGAGGGCTTTCAATCGCAATAGATATGCTGGCTATGCATGCGCATGGAACTGGAAGCACATGACAAGTCCAAAACACCTAGCTTGCTCCAGCTGACAGATACTACTCCACGCACAACCCGGGAAGACTGGCAGCACCATGTGCCGGCACCAAGCCCGTTCATCTTGAGCGTGACCAATGTCCCCGCAACAAGCCACCCCAGCTTGCACGAATCGAGGCAAGTAAAACTAGCTGTAGTAGTAGCTGTAGTAGCCCAAGGAAGAAACAGGCAAGCATTCCGGGCTACGGGGCTGCAGAAAGCCTCTTGGAAAAACTCAGTACGAATGCAGAAAAGCACGGAGCAGGGAAAAGCATACCGCACAGCAAACTGTGATGCAGACAAAAAGAAGAAAATCAGGACGCATTGAACGAAGAAAGTTGGAAAGAGCATTGTCAGATCAAGATTTCTCACTTCTGCCGCTTGTGCTATGGAAGTCTCTTGGCTGCAACCTCAATTGTGATTTTCTGCGTTGCTTCCTCATCTTCCCAAAATCTCTTTCATTACGACAGGCCATGGCCTGCTGTTACAGGCCTCTGGTCGGTCAAGTGAAGGCCAGGTCCTGCTGGTGGCAGCGTCTCAGCAAGCGCTTACCATGATCGCTGTTTGTTGGAGAGGTGCTTGCCAACTCTGCGCATGTCCGTTGCCTTTGCAATGCTGCTGTGCGCCACCGTGCATTGCTGTATATGGATCTTCAAATAGCTGTCCCCTATCTTCATTTACACTGCATGGCCCGGAGAAGATGACACCACTGGACTCTGCCAACTGCAGACTTGGAAGTGAAAAACAACTTCGCAAGGACTGTTCGCACAAGGAACGAGCCAGCCAATTTGTGACATGAAACAGCACAAGGAACATTTCCTGGAAAGCAAGCGAGACCGTCGCGCGGACTTGTGGTCAGATTCGAGCGGGCTTCTGGCTCCTTACCTCCAAAAGGCGTTTAAGGGAAAATGATACATATCTTGACAAGCTTTGCAAATGTCCTTGGTGTATGCCAGTTGCAAGAAATTGCTGACATATTGCCAGCTCCTGAAAATGGAACAGCTATTGAAAAAAGATGGCAGTCCGTCTACCTGCCGCCTCCTTGTCTACTCGGTGCTTCCATTGCAGGCCACGTTGAACAGCATCGTAGCCCGGCATAACAAACTGCCAGCTCACTCGCAGTAGTTTGTGCCAGCTTTGCCAAGAATTGTTGACCAACATGTCACCGAAAAATAGTTTGAATGCCAGAGGGTGTTGCTGCTGATTGCTGATGACTACTGATGAGGCAGGGAAACAGCATGTTCATGCTATCCAGAAGTTGCACTAAGATGTTGCGACCAACTGAACTGCCCAAACTGTGCGAACGCTGCCTGACTAAGGCATGTTTTCCAGCTCGATACGGCGCCAGGACAGATGACAAACATGAATGTCGCACTTCCACTTGGAGAATTTACAGAATGATCTCATGGGCACTGCAAAAGATCTTGTGTGGCGCGCTGAGCCTGTTCGGCTCTGAGACTTGGATCTTGCGCGGAAGCAGAAGCCAGAATCAAGCCGTACAAGATCATATCGGTGTCTTCTACCGCTCGTAGAGCATTGCAGGGGATCTGTGGCTTCACTTTCCCCGGTTCTTGAGCACAAACAAACATCTTTGTGTTTGAGGCCACCTCAATCACTCAGGATGAGAAGAACCGTATCATCTGAGAGCCTTCTGCTGTGTACAGAAACAGCTTCCTCGCTCGGTGGGCGAATCTCAAAGTTAGCCATAGCTTCACATAAAGCGATGCAGCAGGTCCCAGGAATAGCATTAGTGTACGAATCAGCCTTGTGCTTTTGCAGGCAACGTGGCTGACGAGTAAGCATAAGCAAATCGAAACGCAACGCATGACTCCATGACTGTTTGCAAACGCAGCCAGGAGAAAAGTAGCTCCTTAGTCACTTTTTGGAACTGAACGTGCATGCGTGCATCCAGGCAAATGCGCATGCGAGTCACGCGATAAAGTGCAAGCACAACATGAAGCTGCTTTCGATGTGAACCTAAAACAATCCGTCACAAATCTGGATTTTTCCAAGGTGAATCCGCCGAAAAGACGAACTCCACCACCTGACATCTCAACGGACATAATCATGAACACGAAGGCACTCTGCTCAGCTTGAAGCACCATGGCCTGTGTAAGCTCTCCCTGCCTGTCATGCGTGAAATCATGCAGTCTTGAGTTGAAAGAGGCCTACTTTGGTCAGATGCAAGACAATTAAACTCCGAGGTCAGGACTTCCAGACACCACTCAGAACATGCCCAGTTTGCAATTTGAGCACGCCTCTGCCTTCCAAGTCAAGTGGGATGGACATGACCGGTCTGCTGCAGACCTCAGCCTGGAAACGGGCTGCTCCACATGTAAAATCTGGCGTCCGCTCGCACTACTGGACAAAGCTTAGACGATAGACTCTTCAATGAAGCCGCAATCCTTAAACTTTCCCAACATTAAAAGCACTTCCAACACGTCGAGCATCATGCAAATGTCCAAAAATCCCGCATGTAAACGTAAAGGGCTTTTTGGGCAGGTAGACATCAGTTGTTGGCCGTGAGATACTGTGAGGGCTTGGAGGTATCTGAAGTCCATGGTAGCATTGTTCACGGTACCAAAGCTGAAGAACATGCGCCTTCCTTTCTGCCGAATGCAAACTCCCCATCGTAGACTGATCCATCCTGGTCGCTACATGCTTCAGTCTCCACACTGAGTCACTACAGTGCAGCAGGCTGCTTCCTCTGCACATAAAAAGACTCCTCTGCCGTGACCTCACCGAAGGTCTGACATTTGGCTTTGCAAATCACAGCGCCTTGCCACTTCAGCTGAGACAACCACGTTTGTCATCTAGCCACTGGCCATCGTAGCGATTGCCATTGGCATAAATGAAAATACCATAGCCAGAGGCCCTATCATCGGCCCACTGACCTGTATGGTCGATGTGCAGTAGTAGTCATGTCACAAAATTGCCATACATGCTTCCAACCTTTGAACCGGTCGCCATTGGAGTAGATGAGTTCGCCCTCACCCTCCTTCTTAGCCTAAATTCGGCTAGCTCATGCCACAAGATGTCCTTTCACAAGAAGGCCTAAGCTGCCGACGTCGACCCAGTCACCAACAAACTTGTCACCGTATGTGTAGACGAGGGTTCCCTTGCCATGCACCTGGACAGAGCCAATGTTCCAGTACTTGTCGATCTGCGTTGCCAATGTGCGGCTGAATCTTATCCCCAGACAGAGCTGGTCGCTTTACATGCGAAAGGGCGGGCTCTGCAGATTCGACTGAGGAACCGGAGAGCACAAGTGCGCAGCTTGGACACTAAGTGCGCGCTCCACATCAGTAAATGTTTCCGCTGAATTGCCATGTCAGTGAGGGGTGGCTGATCAGGTGATTGCTCAAAATACCCCGCAAAGAACTGTGCAAAAACAAACTGAAAATCACACCTTCCTGCGGATCTTTGTATAACCACCATTTTACAGGTCGAGATTTCAACAACAAGTTCAGTCTCGGGGGCCTTGTCATCAACAGCACAAACACGCACTGGCAGCAACAAACAGTCATGCAACGATCCGGGTGATGGTAGCACCCTGGTGAAGGAAGGAACTCCTCATGGAGGGTCTCGGCTATGCTTTTAGTTCCTGAGGCTTGTGCCTCACGGTTGCTTCGGTGTGCTACATGCTTGCAGCCAATATTGCGGTTAAACAAACCCGATGTTTGGCAATTCTTTCATGGATTCTTGCAAGCAAGTTGGCCAAATCCAACAAGTACATTCAGCGCGTGTATGCATCTTCGAGGAATCGATGTTTACTGGGTGGTTGTAGCCACTTGAAAGGTATTCACAAAACAATTAAAGCATAAACAGTACTTGGCCGAGAGCCTGAAGCAATGGCGCATGACTTCAACCTTCTTTCACTCCTTCCCCCTAAATGTCACCCTCCTAAGCATACTTGTTCCGGCCAAAAACTGAAAGTTCCTCAAGACTATTCTGGCCGAGGCTATTCTCAAAATCGGCCAATGAGGCTCCTAACAATGAATTCGTGTTCTGAATGACTGATATCCCCTATTTCTTTGTTGTTCATTGTCTTGTATCGGCCTAAGGATACTGAAGAACCTATGAGGTTTTCGTTGAGTCTAATTAGATTTGCATTACGCTGCCTTAGTGGGTCTGGTGAGATGTCCAATGAAGTTTAATTAGATTGTGAATTGATTTTAGTTTTGTGTTTGGGATAAGGCCTCCGGAGACTGGTTATCAGTAACAATCG
>CAJNIZ010008557.1:162350-239459 GCA_905231905.1 Symbiodinium pilosum
CCGCCCCCCCCCCCCACTTCCCAGTTTAAATATTCTTTGGAGCCCAGGACACAACAAACTGGTTTGACTATGGTCCGCAAATATGAGGGAAATGCCTGCTGAAATAAAGTATAAGATGCATATCCCTATGCAGATCATGTTCAAGCCTTTGTTCACATGTTCCAATTCTGACAAAACGGACTGAGACTATTGTCTGTCTCTCATGCATAAAACAATGCACAACACACGCATGTTCATGAGTATGAAATGATGCTAGCATACATGTCTTGATATTGGAGGCTTCTATTGTATATAACATAAAACGCATAGAACTCTTGGATTGTATGCCATTGCGTTGTTGTTTGCTAATTTGTGCACTAAAGCTTGGTGGATGGTGAGCAATGGAAAATCCACTCTGCTAGGAAATTTTGGGGCAATCCATAAGCTCACATCCTACCCCCCAAAATGGAAGAAAAGCTGTGGCAGCCAGGAATCCTGCATAAAGCCTTTGAAGAGTTATTTGAAAGGCTTTTGGCAACTTAGAGCAACAACGATTAGACCCACCACAACAGGTACTCACTTTTGGAAAGTGCAAGCACCAAAGTGATCAGGTCGACCAAAATTACACAGCCAGAGGCTGTACTTGGCAAGTGTGATTTGAATTCCAGGGCTGGGTCTACTGCACAGCGTAGAAGTCCTTTAAATAGCCTATCCAACATATATTTGTCATTTTTTCTCGATGATCCATCACCAGTATATAGCAGGCAGCAGTGAAAATATTGTATTGCACATCCATATACATAGGAAACAGGACTTGTTTTCGGCCGGAAATTGCCAGGTTTTTATTTACAAGTTCACATAGAAGAACTATGTGGACGTATATATATATATATATGGTGTGCAGTGATGCCATATAAGATACTACGTCTCACGTTAGCTCGGAAAATGCAAAAATGGCTTGGCCACATTCTGTCTACACGTTGGAAGCAGGCAACCTCACCCCATGTTGCGTAAATGCAGGCATGTCATCACGCGTATGCAAAAGGCATAAAAGATCTATTATCTGCCAGAGAAACCAGAGCAGCTTGCTATTGGAGAAGCCACATTTCACATATCACGAAACATGACTTCCCATGGTCTAAGAAGTTTCATATGAATGTAATTACGCATGGGAAAATAAATTTGATTACATGATAGATACTTAGATACAGTATGCTCCACTTATTTTTCAGCATATAAACATTACGATGTTCTAAATATGTTGCATACAGCGCAACATGCTAAGTCAGAACATAAGGTTACATCTTTTGCATAGCTATCTCCCCATGCGTCATCCACAGATGATTAAGAACATAGAATGAGCAATGCATACTCCGCAACCTACATACAAATATGTCAACATGCCAGGCATCGGTACCGTTCAAGTGTTACAGTTCAAGTATGTGATTATTGATGTAGGACCACCCGTCAAGCATATGTGAGTGACTATCAATAAACTGCATCAGAGCATGATGTTGCATGACTATACCATGCATACCGTAGTATTTTTGTATGATGGATGATAATCCTTGCTTTCGTTCTGCTTACCCTACAAAATCACTTGAGAGTGGGTTTTTGACTGCAAAACATGGGGCCCCTCATGCGTTTTCACTCTCAAAAACTAACTGCCTCAGCCAGACTTGAAACAAGTGGACATGGCCCGTTCCCTGCATGCATAGAAAGTTGCACGGACTGACGCACGGTCTGGCAGAACATGAGTCTCAAAAATGTCACCGTGCATTGCCAAGAACAGTTGAGTCTACTTGCCTGAGCTTGATCTTCCCCATCCACTTCAACACCTCCACCATGGCAGGTCATAGAAAATCAGAGAAATCCGGAACTTCACGCCCAAGGGGATCAGTGAGGCGTTGGCTCTGCACCCGGCGCTCAGCAGCTGTGCCTAGCTTGACGATTGCGCAGCTCGAAATCATTTTTACCACAGGAATCCACGTTCAGAATCATAGCTATCAAATACAACTGTACAACATCTCCTGTCACGCCTTCTAAGTGGACGTTTTGTTCGGCTTGCCTCCGCAAGATCAGGCAACAATGAACTTCTTCTTTCTAGGAAAGGCCTCTCCTCTTGCGGAATGTGAAAATGCAAGAAGTTTGCCAACATCGTCAAGCAGCATTTCGTGTAAGCGCTGCTGAAGCTGCTGCACTTGCGCTTTCAAGGCCTTAGCTGCACTCGATCCCAAAACATCCTCTGACCCTGTCCATCACTTACAGTTTTTGCTGGAGCCAGGAATGCCTCAAACCGAAAAGGTAAATATCGGAACCGTACGTGTGAACCCGGGAAGTGAATATCGGAACCGCAAAGGCCGAATATCGGAATTAAAACGAAGTGAACTTGAGACAGCGAGCGCTACCTCGCTTTGCATCTTTTCTCTAACAGAATCTTGGGACAAAAAGAAATCCCGAATGTTCGATTTGGATATCAGAATGTGGCATCCTGCATCTCGTGTGCCATTTTGTCTCAAGCTACTGACAGCTCGAAAGCTCACAGCTCATCTTGAAAGGACAATTCGCCGCGGCAGCTCCGGCATCGTTCACTAGGTGACACAACTCTATGAATGTGCAGGTAACATCCTTTGCACAATTCTCTGCGTGTGCTTTCTATGATCAAACTCAACACTGTCAGCAGATGTGAGAAAGTGACTTGAATGGATGGCTGTGACCTCTGGTGGCCTGAATGTGGCCCACTCCGTTTTGCCATCCACAACTGAGCAGACTTTGGGACGAAGTGGACGGGGCCCAACTTGGGGCCACCACTTCGCTGAGTCGATGGCATTTAAACCAGATGCAGGATTTGCAGGATGCCACATTCAGATATCCAAATCGAACATTCGGCATACCCATTCGTCGCTGTCTCAAGTTTCTGCTTCCCGACTACTTGGTTTGGAGGGCACCGCCAAGAAGGGCATGAAACTTAGCAATTCAGCAAGCTGCTCATCCGGTTGTGGATGATCGGTCCTCTCTTCCCATGTCACTGGTACAGTACAAGTAGCTTCGTGCCCGCCCGTGCCCCCTCGCCAATCGACCCAACACCGGTCTGTCCACACTGCAGTAGTGACTGTAGTCTGCTTAATTTTCACATTCCAATTCTCGCATCATTTGCGACAACTGGGATACAACAGAATAGAAGCAGCGAACTCTGAACGCCCAACTGCCTTGTTTCCACTTTCAGGCTTCTTTTTTTCCTTGAGCGAGAGTTGGCTGGACCTGCAAATATTTGCTCGAAATTCCTGCCTTCTTGTGCTTCACAGCAGCTGTCAACCAGCGCAAGAATCGACCTGATGCTGCTGCCAGCACCTGGCCAAGCTTTTGGACGCATAACGGAACAACAACCCAAGAAACCGCACATGAGGTTGCCCGCATCAGCAGCCCAGAGTGTCGCCATACTGTGCCAAATTCGAAGCTAAACCATTTGCCACAAAAACTGGCGTAAAGAAAGAGCTCAGAAGGAGCAGGTCTGAAAAAAGCGCCTAGCCCCTTGCCCTTGCCTGGCCCTGGAGCGTCCCTCATGCACTTTCAAGACCGCGCTCCTAAGGAACGGGCAGCAGCTACGTATTTCAACGTTAGAACGTCCACGCTCCATTACGTAAACATCTATTGTCTCACCCTGCTACATTCTAGATGCGAAAGAGTTTGGGCGCACCTGGAGCCTGATAGTAAATCTGATGGTTGCCTCTCTGCGGACTCTGCTTCACCACGACGCTGGTTATGAGAGTTGACGTGTCGATTATCATGAAGGTGATCATTGATCATGATGAAAGAGAGGCAAAGCAGATTGCGAGGATATTTGTGATGGACAAATCATGCCATGATGACGTAGTGCCTACGCTTGCTCAGGAGCATGCACGATAAAATCAAGCGACTGCACGCTTCTTCACACGCACATTTCGGTGAGCTCACAGACATGAGGTCAGGTAGCACGCTGAGATCTTCATTAATTCATGCAAGCTCTCAGATCAACCCGAGGCATGCACACCACCCTTCTGCAGCACCAAAACTTTGAAAAGTTTCGGTCGCAGCTTTTGCAACAAGAGATTTCCCTTGCTTGTGACGCTTTCCCTTCTGCTGATCTTGTGTGGTATATGTGCATGCAGGATGCATGTCGTTGACACCACATGCTTGTAAACCGCATTCGGCGATGGTGCAGAGAGTCCCGTCCACATTTACGTCAAAGCTCTTTGCCGTAAAGATCAAAACTCAGCAAGAATCGGAACCAAAAACTTCTGGAAAGTTGCGAACTCATGGAGCTGCCTCAACAGGCTGTTCCAAGAACCTGTGCCCTGCACGTGAAGTGCAGGCCGGCACTCCAGTTGTTTAGTTCATGTGTCATGGCACCCATTAGCTGCCCACGAAGTACTAGCTGCAAGCACCAAAGTGATCAACTGCATCAACTTGCCAGCTTCGCTGCATCATGTGGGGCAGAATACAGAAGCGAAAGCGCGACCATGCGGGCTGACTGCGGCCGATGCAGCCTGGAGCCCGAGCAAAGTGTGAATGTGATTGTCATGCCACAAGCCGGGGGAGAAGGCCTTTCATTCAACAGCTCGACTTGTTCATCAATCCTGGCAATCCTCGTCGGTAGTTCAGCTTCAGAAGTTTTGTGAAGGTGTAATGAGCAGTCGAAAGAGCCCCTGAGGCTCTGAACTGACGATGCAGATCACTTACGTGGTCCATCAGAGACTGGCCATCCTGGTCGAAGCAACACTAACATGCCAGCAGACTGGCAAGGTCCCAGCAGTCAGCTCCTGAATGCTATCGCGGCGCACAGCCTCGGCCTGATTCCAAGCACTCTAGAGGTTCAAACGAGAAATGCTCCGGCTGAGAGCGCTGCCCAGTCCCGTTCTGTTTGCAAGTTCGGGAAAGAAGCGTTCTTTGAAGACGGATCCTGCAGGGCAGGAACCTGGTCTGAAAGCACAGACCACATACGTAAATCTCGTACGTGCCTCTAGCCGCTTCAACTGGAACTGCCAGTCATGTATGAGGCCGTGGAACCTGGCAGCTTACCCGGCTAAATGCCGCATGACTTGCAGACGTGGCCGGCTACCTCTGCAACATCTGCTGCACCTGCAAAAGCACATCGCTCCATATGCAGCAAACTTGACGCCTTCAAAAGCAATAAAGCGACCATATCCACACCTGGTTTTCAACATGCTGCCTAGGCGGATCTAATTGCTGGGTTGCTTGCAAGGAAAAGTTCAAATTGCAAAAGTGGAGTTTTCTCCGCAGTGAATTGAGGGGCTGCCAACCTTCTGAGAATCTGGGAGGAAATGTGACCCAGCAATATGTACTTGGTCTAGTTTTGTCAAATGAATTTATTGACCTTTGAGGCTACAATACGGCGGAACCCATAAACCCCTCCTCATCAAAAATGGTAAGTTCATTGCAAAGGTGGGCGTACATGTCCATTTACTACTCCACACCACTGGATCGAATTTCAATACAGCACAAGCTTTTTCATCGGGGAGTCTACACAATTGTCCTTTTGCCCTAACTCTTACCTCTTGGTCAGCTCCCCAGAAAACTGATTGAAAACGGATTCAGAAACTATCCGCGATTCAGAAACTACGATTCAGAAACTATTTGGACGGATTCTGAAAATACGATTCAGAAACTATTTGGACCGATTCAGAAAACTATTTGCACCGATTAGAGAAACTAGGCCGATTCAGAAACTACGATTCAGAAACTATTTCGCCCGATTCAGAAAATACGGTTCAGAAACCATTTCGCCCGATTCAGAAACTACGATTCAGAAACTCATTCGCCCGATTCAGAAACTATTTCGNNNTTCAGAAACTGCGATTCAGCAACAGTTCGACCGATTCAGATACTATTTTGCACCCTATGATAAGATGAATGGAGTGACAAAGGCAAAGCCAGGTAGAGACACATGTTAAAGTCACCCCCCTTTTTCACCTTGCGATAAGATGAATGGAGTGACAAAGGCAAAGCCAGGTGGAGACATACGTTAAACCCACCCCCTCTCCTTGCCAGAAGATGGCTGACAAAGGCAAAACAAGGCAGAGACATATGTTAAAATCACCACCCGTTTTTCCCCTTGCGATAAGATGAATGGAGTGACAAAGGCAAAACCAGGTAGAGACATATGTTAAAACCACCCCCTTTTTCACCTTGCCATAAGATGAATGGAGTGACAGTGGGAAAGCCAGGTAGAGACATACGTTAAAGCCACCCCCCTTCTCACCTTGCCATAAGATGAATGGAGTGTCAAAGGCAAAGCCAGGATGTTAGCTGGAGTTCGCAGTCAAATGACCGGCCAAAGGCAATGCTACTTGCTCTCCAGCTATCGCAACAGCATACTTTCATCTGCTGCATATACTGTGTGATCGGATTGCCAGTAGTTGATGTTGTCTGCACGAGCATGAGATGCCTCGAAAGACATCGTGTCCACAACTTATGAAGCATATGGATCTGTGGGGACTTCTTCATGCATTCGCGTTTGACCGGTCAGAGAAATTCATGGTCCATGGCTCTCAGCAACGTCAGAGCACACTGGGCTTCAAGCGCGAAACATCCTCCTTTGTCCACTAACTGGCAATGAACCGGGCAGTCCATGATGTGGATGTAAACAGAAGTCGAGAAGCACCAGGCTTACGTGATCTGTATTAGGCAGAAGCTTGCCTCGTCACATTTGAAATTTCAGCTTTGGATGTAGCCGGTGCGTGTTTCTCCCAGTCGATGATGTCAATGTCAATTAGCGGAATTCACTCAATCCTACTGACATGTACAAGATGCTCATAGCAAAATAAAACACATGTGAGCTATTTGTAGTGGAGCTACTGTCAACTTCATCTTCAGCATGCGGATGTGTGCCCTCTCAAGATCCATGAGCTTCAAAATGGCTGAAAACGGTCCATTTGCCATGAGCTTATCTGCAGATCTTGTTCATAAACGGTTCAGTTGGATTTCCACATCAATCCTCCACCTAATATGTCGTTGAATGCTGGCGGCGTTTAACATCCAATGTGACATGGCCACACGCCTGAGCAAAGCTACTGTAAGATGAATACGTGAAGCACAAAGACTCATCACCCAGAGTCGCAGCAAATGAACCAAGTGAATTTGCTTGTTTCGCAATCCTCGAATAGGCTCTACCAGTTTTCCGAGAATTGTCGCACGGCCTTGGATCTCTCCATGATCAGCCTGCTGATGTCTCGATGAACAGCCGGTTCATGCCAGAACTGCACCTTGCAAAGCAAGAAGTGGTCTTGGCAAGCGGTTGTCAAGGCTGGCACTTGGCTCCCGAACGACACAAAATCAATCCTGGACAGAAAGCAGCTGTGATCGAGCCTCCAATGGCAAGCGTCGGTTGAGCAGCGTATGCCTGGCAGCGGAACTGGATAGAAAGCAAACAATATGACAAGCTTCAACGGTAGTATTCTGCTGAGATGACGACTCACTTGGCAGAGAGAGGCGAATCCGACGCAGCACGTATCTGAACACTCAAACTTCCGTGCACTCGCACAAGTTAGACAACCAAAGAAAGGATGAACAGGGCGAACGAGATGACAGTCGCAGATGTAGATGGAAAACACATAGCACGTGGCTGAGCTACTGACTCGTCCATGTCGGAAAAACTCTCACCGGCCTTTGAGGCTGGAGCTATGTTAATGACCAGGGGAGGACACAGGTGCCTGCAGGGAGCCGCCGCCCTCCGGCCCGTCAAAGATCAGCGTTAAACTACCCGTGTCCTGCAAAGCATGTAGTGCGGAAGCTCAGGTTTGATCAAGCTTCAAAAATCTCCTCTTCCACCGGCTCCACAGAGAGGCTGCTGACATTCCATGCCTGCACGATTTCAACAGCACAGAGTGCTACCGACCCGTCCGCCTGAGGCCTTGTACAACATCAGAACGGAACCGCTTTCTGGCTCTGCCTGAGTCTGTACACGGAGAATGTGAAGAAAGTACGTCTTTGTGTGTGTGTGTGCGCGCCACACCTGATCTGCTTTAGGATACGTAAGGCTGTGATTGCATCTGGAAACAGCACGGGGAAGGGAGCTGACCAATCCTGTCCAACGAAGCTATGGCAAATCAGTGGAAGCACTTGGGGACGCCCAACTGTGTGTGCCTGCAAATGTGCCTACAATTATTTGGTAGAATTTTTGTTGTTTGGATGATTTTTGTTTCAAGGGCGAGGAAGGTGTATGCCTGTGTGCAGTATGCTTGGACGAGTAACAGACAGAAAATGCGTGACAAATGCATCCGACGCATTCACATGTGCCTTGTTGCAGTATGCTTGGTCATGTGACAGGCTCGATTGGCAGCTGCATCCGACGAATTGACATGTGCGTGTTACATTATGTTTGGACAGATAACAGGTGCGAAATGCGTGACAGTTGCATCCGACGCAAAAACATGTGTGTTTGCACACCATGATGGAAGTGTAGCAGCTGCCTCCGACGCACGGCAAGGCAGGAATTGCTGACAGTTGCCTGCAACGCTTTGCAGGTTTGCACCATTGAAAAAAGGCAGTGGCTAGATAGGATAGGATTCATTCTGAGACATTATGATGCGGGCTCAATCTTTTAAAACATACTACGAGGTTATGTTATGTTTTAAAAGAGCCCAGGGTTGAGGGGGGTGCAGCCCTTTTCCCGGGTGCAAAGACATGATTCGGGTCCATGATTCAAAGGCGCCGGGGGGGGCAGCCCCGCCATTTGCAAAACATAAAGAATGTGCCAGCTTGTTGATGAGGAATCACTATTCAACACAATACAGGATCGTGTTCAGAAAGAATGGGGGGTTGGAGGAAGCAGCCTCCCATTTGCAAACCGTTGAAAGATGTGGCAATTATTGATCGGGTGGGGCAGGGCGCGATCCCCAAATTCACAAAGCGTTCAAAGATGTGGCAATGTGGCAGTTTCTTGAAGAGGATTCACTACTAGACATGTTTCAGGGCTCATGTTTAAAAGCAGGCAGGTTGGGGGGCGCAGCCCCACGCTTGCAAAGCATAAACAAATCTGGCAGTTCTTGATCAGGATTCGCTATTACAAAGGATACGGGCTCTTGATTAAAAACAGCGGGGGCGTTGGGGTGACGCAGCCCGACTCACCGTCCGACACAAAACATGCTCATGTAACCTTAACCCGCCACCACCCAAAAAATTGGACCATTGGGCAATTGCACCATTGAGCAATGTGGTAATTTCCTGATGAGGATTCACATTTAACATGATGCAGGCTCAAGTAGTCGTAGCCCGCACACTTGCAAACCATTGAACACATTGGCAATTGTAGATAGGGATTCACATTAGACATGATACGAGCTCATGTGTTTTGCAGGGGAATTGGGGAGGGCAAAGCCCTCCCCCATTCGCAAAGCATTGAGGACGAGGGAGTGGGGGGGGCCGCAGCGCACGCAATTTGCGCACCATTAAAGAATGTGGAAGCTTGTCGATAAGGATTCACTGGTGAAGAGGGACAACCCCCCAATTTGCCAAGCAGTAACCAGTGAAACATGCGGCAATTGGTAATTAGGAGCCACTGTTAGAAATGATACCGGCTCATGTTTCAAGGCGGAGGGTTGGGAAAGGGCATGGCAGCCCCTCGTTTGCAAAGCTTTCTCGAATTTTGATGAGGATCACTATTAGATATGATACAGGCTCATGTTGCCAGCCCCCACTTGCAAACCATCAAGGGATGTGGTAGTTGTTGAGGCTCACACCGAGTCCCTGGGTCCCAAACAAGCTTCTGGTGTCGCTTTCTCTGTTGGTGGTGGGTGTTTTCTCGGTCGGTTTTGGAGTTTTGGGCTTCAACAGGCTGTCGGGAACTCCTCGGGGTTGCTTCCTCCTCCCCAGCAAACTTCATCATGTTTTGCCACGCCTTGCTTCAGTTTGGAAACGCTTTAGCCCTCCTCCAAACGGTTTGCGAGGCCGGGTTGTGGTTTAGGGTTTGGGCTCACAGGCTTATTTGGAAGCGTCGGTCGCTTGGTGGGCGTCATGCTTGTGGGATTCCAGGTCAAAATGGGTCCTCTTCATTTTTTGTCGTTACCGTCGTCATTGGGTCGTCGTGGTGGGTCGGCCGTCGTGTACGTGCACGTCCCTGAGTTTGATACTTTGTCTTCTCCTTTCGCGTTCTCAGCATACTCTTCCAGGCCTGGTTGTGGTTTAGGCATAGGGTAGGATTTGTTGGTCTTGTTATTCTTGGCGTTGTGGTCAGGATTTAAGGTTTAGGGCCAGGATTTAAGGATTGGATTCGGGTTGATGGCTGAGGGTTTGCAGGGCTAAGGTTTGGGTTGGTTTGTTGGGCTTAGGGCTATGGGCTTCGGTTTCAACGATTCTCAGCAAGAATTTAGGGATTTTCCAGGTCCACAAACGCTGATAGTTCACAAAATAGGAGAAGTCGCAAGGGATCACTCTGAGAAGCGACCTTCGGGAGAAGTCAAGAGAGACGCCTCTACCATCAAAATGCACATCTATAATTTATGGTCGCGCATGTGTCTGACCTTGCTTGGAAAAGTTAGGTTTGTCCTATCGCGAGTTCTCTGCATCTGCGCTTGCCCTGTTGAAGTATTTGTCATCATGCGTCATCATCGTCATCATGCGTCATCATCTGTTGTGCATCTTTCTCAGGGGGATTACAGCTTCTTAGGCCTCCACATTCTGCGGCGAGATGTTCGCTGGAGATGCACGTGAACCTCTTCCATGCGGGACAATGACAGAAAGTACTGACAGCCACCGAGGCCTGCGAGTGGGCAGGTTGCCCCGTCAACGTATAGAAACCAGGCCAACAGCAGACAAACCTACAGATCAACGTAAAAGCACACCTTGCTCAAAGGACCCTCTTTCGGTTGCAGAGACGGAATACCGCTCCAGTCCTGCAGAGCTCGTCTGCCGAGCGCCAGTCTCCAAATCATGGCTGTGGAATACTTCGCGCATTACTTCATCGTAGCAATTATCTGCACAAACGAACCTGTCCTGGGTTTTGCTGGAGGTGAGGCTACGACGGAGTTTTGCTGAAGGTGAGGCTGCGTCGCAAGTGGCTGCAGGTGGGTACCAGCTGCTTGGGCATCTAGATGATGGCGAATTTCTTGTTGCGTCAACATGCTAACCCTTGACGGTGGCAACATGAATTTCGATCTTGTCATGCGGCAATGCGATGGTGATGCTTTTACACTGTCCGCTGAAGTGAACCATGATCTGAAGCGTGCAGCGTGCATGCCCGGTTCTGGTCATACTCCAGCCCTGTAGATTCCGGATGGCGAAAGCTAGGCTTGCCTCAACCTTTGAATCCATATTCCAAGGCTCACCGCACTCTACTCCCTAGACTGCACTCACTCAGGCTCTTCTTTCCCTTTCCACCAAACAGCAGTTGCTGTACAGTCCAACTTTATGCCTTACGATAATGCATTGGGTCCCTGTCACCGAAATAACCACACCCTGCTTCCACAGGATCCCCGGACACGCAGGTATGATGGCTCCTGGGCAGCATCCACGCCAAGTGGGATTCCCCCAAAACACTCACTCCCAATGCATTGCAAGAACTGCACGACTCTGATGATCGCAGGGACCGGAAGCGACCAGAGCAGATGCAGGAAAGATGCTGGAAAAATGTCAAATCCGTTGGTCCGAGGCCATGGGTCTGCCCATCCTAATCGGGAGATATCGTCAGCCCAACTCCATTTTGAAGGTATCCACTCTGAATAGAGAGATCAATTGAGCCCGAAGAGGCACAGGCGAATGACCTACTCACAGCTCAAGGTCCAACGAAAAAGACCTGCCTTTGAGAGGGTGCTGTGTAGTCGACAAGCCATATACCACGGCGGCTTCTGAAAGCAGATGGTCAGGAGACAAGGCCATAAAGGATCATGGCGTGTTCCAGCTGCGTTACATGGTGATCGCCTGCTTGAAACTGGCAGTAGACATATGGCCGATGACAACAACAAAGCTTTGCCGCACCTGCTGGGCATCTAGGAAAATCAAGTGGAAGCCACCAGAGCCCTTCCCTGACTCCTCTTCGGCCGCGTCGTTCGCTGCCAACAATCTGTTGCAAACTTGCCACCACAACTCGGATTTCCTCTAGGGTTTGGTCGCGAGCATTGCTTGGATGACGTTCAAGCTCTCCTCCAACTCCGGTGTCAAGTGCTCACCACGCTGTAGCTGGCAGTTTTTGATGGCCTGCAACACTCCTGCGCCAGCCCGGCCAAACATGCCCGACTCCAAGAAGTTAAGCATGCCATAGAGTTTGGAAGCGTTGCCTGAGCGCAACGCTCGGGATTGTGTGATGCTCTTGACCATGTCCTGGACCTTCTGCACCAGCCGCTCCCAAACAAAGAACGTGAGTGTCCCTTGAATAAGGGCAGTTGCTAGTCAAAATCCAGCTCCAAGAAAGTTCCAAGCTGCCATTTGCAGCCTTTTGCCATCTGAGAAAGGTATCCCCAGAAGGGTGTTGAGGACGCGGAATGCCCATTGGCCGGATCCTTGAGAGGAAGCCCAGTCCGAAATGCGGGAATCACGGAAATATGCCGAGATGAGGGCCCAAACCAGCCTCCTCCCTGCAGCGTCGACAAACCGGCTGTAGCGGTTGAGAGAAGTAACTGCCAAAGGCAGCCCGAACAGCCGGCCCGTGTAGATTTGATAGGCAGGCTCTGCCTTCTCTTCGTGCCAGAACACCACCACGCAAGCGAGGGCCTCCTCTCACTCTTCCCAAAAGTCACTCTCTTGGGCTTCTTGGAGCTGGCTACTCGTCAAGAAGCTCATCGCAACCGCGTTATAATCGGCTGGGCGGAATGGAGAGCACAGGACCAGTTTGCGAGGGTCGGCACTGAGCTCGGACTGACGACAAGGGCTATTTGCACGGTACAACTCGCACTGCAGTCAAAACGCCTGGTAGCTCTGGGACCCGGTCCTCCACAGGTGGTGCGTGTTGGATTTCAACCACTGATGCCCAAAGACCCACGGGCTGCCGCTTGTTCGCCATGGCTCCAACGACGCCCAACTTCGGTAGCGAACTCTTGGTAAGCTGCAGGTGAAAGCACGTCTGCATGAGTGCGCATCGCTGCACCAGCTGCGAAAGCATTCTCCATACAAACTCAAGGGTCGCTACCTTAGTGGAAACCAGCAAGGATCACCTCCTTGCAGAATCCGCAAGGTTCACCCCTGCACTAACCTTCACAGATTAAGCACAGGTCGACTCCAGTTTGGCTCACAGCTCAGCTTGACCCGAAATAGCAGCAGCATGAACCTTTGAAAATGATTTGCATGCACCCAAGCCTGCCAGACTCAACATGCTAATACAAGCTCGGATGCTTCTGGGACAACTGCAGATCTCAACATAGCCAACCGGCTTTATGTGCGTTGACATCACTGTTCCTCGCCAACCTACGCTTCCAGCTGTGCATCCCTCCAAGTCCTTCACACTTCCACTCCATCGCTGCTACATACAACCTATGCACTGCTCAGGGCACTTCTCTCAAATACTATGTTGTTGAAGGTTTTGGCCAGATCTACACGGGACGGGAAAAGCTTTCGCCGCGGTGAGAAACATGAACAGTTCAATTGCAAGAACAGGGAACCTGCAGCTTTCGAGGATTCCTACAGTCCAAAGTGTCCAAGACCTGTAGGGGCAGCGCAATTTAACCCAAGCAAATAATCTGCACAGCCCGTATCCATCGATCCAAATCCCTGCTCTCAGATGCTCAGAACACCGAGGAACCATGCTGTGAGCCTGCAACCTCCTACCCAGTAGCCAAAAGACCGACTTTTCTGCGCATCCTACGAGTGGTGTGAAGCGTGCACATAAGCAACTTCATCTTAGAGGGAGATCCAAATCATCACCCCAAGCAGCAGATGAGACCTGACAAGGCGAGCAAGCACGGATAGCATTTATGGTCGTATGGAGAAAATTATGACACCTCTGCAGGCTCGTCCAACAAAGAACTCACGGATGAGCCCTTCGGGTGCTCCTTCTCCAGAACCCTCGGAGGCACCAAAACGAAACGAAGCGGAAACGAAGCGCTTTTGCAACGTCTGTTCCCCGGCCTTGGTGCCCTGTACTCTGGTTCCATACCCAACTCGTTGAAGAAGTCCGCTTCCTCACAACAAAACGCACCTGCACTGTCTTTCACCTCGATGAGTCCGTGGCCTGCTTCTTGGCAGCCAGCTTGGGCGCTTGCGAGGCAACACCTGATCGAAACGTTTCCTAACGCACGGACATGGAAAAAATCGGGCAAGGGACCTGGAGCTGGCCGTTTGGTCGTCGTCTCCCGGGTCGGATTGCGCTCCACCTAACATGCTGCCGTTGGCGCTGTTCACACTTTGCTTGGGCTGTTAATGACTGAAAGACATGACAGGAGAGCCCCACTCCGCTGCGCCTCAGCCTGCAATGTTGGAACCAAGATTGACTTGATACTTCTTGCTGCAACCAGGTTTTGGAATGTTTAGAGCTGAGCTGACGTCAAAGTTGTTGCAGGAAAGACGGTGGGCATCTTCATGCCCACGGATCGCGTTCCGGGGTGGGATGAGATCAGACACACAATGATTACATCGGCACGCAGATCACCATGCCCAAAAATGTCCTGAAGGACCTACACAATCAGCTGACTGATATTCTCTCTTCCAGTTTCATTCCAGAGCTCGAATCTGAGGAGGCGTTTAAAAGTGCAGTTGGGTTTTTTGTGCTTGGCAAACTCGGCACCTTCTTCCCGGGTTCAGGTCCGGTCCCCGGCAGGCGCAGGTAACGATGAGAAAAGCCGCATTCATTAACCACCGGATGTGGCGTCGTACTGTGCTTTGGGGATCTTGCTTTTCTATGCTTTTCTGCTATGCTTTGCGCACCTGCACCCCTCCCCCACATCTGATCAGGAGCCCGGCTGGGTCTGTCGTCTCGGGCGCGGCAACTATCTGATGCGGTGCCCGATTCCTGCGTCTGATCCTTAAGCCTTGTGGGTTGATGTGCTGCGTGCCTCTGGCCTGCATGTAACTGATAAGAACTGATAAGAGCCTCTGGGTCAGCTTTGTTGGAGAAGTGATGATAAGCAGCTGATGTTGCAAAGGCTCATGTTTTGCGACTCTCCCGAAAAACTCGCTGGCCTATTCCATTGTGCTACGACCTGCTGACTTGAATGGCATTTCCTAGCAGCTCTTCCACCTCCACTGTGATCACTGGTGTCAGTCAGGTGCCTCCTTTGTCTGAGATGCGCTGGAACCGCTTGCGCCTCCCTCGCCCCAGGAATCTCCAAAGAAATCATCCTCATTCGGAACAGAATTTGATATGCGATCACGAAATCTCTGCAATTTGCACCTCATCCTCATCATCGTCAGCCGCTTTAGACAGGTGTTGCCCTTCAGCAGCGCTGTACCTGGCCACGTTTGCAAAATTTGATCAAGCAAATTTGATGTGCGCCTTCAGAAGTTTGACTGCTGATGGGGCCGGCGCTGATCTGGCGGTTTTCGCCCTCCCAAAAAAGACAAGCACCGAAGCGGCTTGCATAAAGCTTTCATGCCCGGACACCTGCCAGGTTCATTCGGTCAGATCACGTGAAGCGATCACAGAACAATGCCACCAGCCTTGCCGCCTTGCCCTGCCGCTCGGCAAAACGCCCCAGCTCACAGAGCAAAGATGTTTAAGCCGGCTTGTGTCGACGTTCACAGAATGAAAACGCTGTTAGGTTGAAGTAAAGACGTTTGGATGCATAAGTGATGCATATGATGAAGATGGGTCGAAACAAAAACATCCTTTGACAGCCTGGTTGAAGCTCAGCATTTGTCATGACACGTGTGCAATGAGCTCTGTAGAGCCAACGAGAAAAAGGCGTTTGGGTGGCGCGCTATGCACCTTCCACTGCTGCAGTTTATGCTAATGAGGTGGAGTTCTTGAAAGTCTTTTCCGGTGCAGCCTCAAGCCAAAGTTCATGCAAACCGCTCTTGACTCTTGACTGGCTCTAAGCCTTCAGCAAGCTACACGGCCGAAAGACCCAGACCTCAATGACCTACGCCTTTGGCATCTCAGACGCAGCTGCTGCAGCCTTCGGGCTGGACTCCTGGCTTCACCACGCCAACCCACGCATCGGAATTCTAGCTTCTGAGGCAGGGTAGGAGAGGCACCCGAATCTGCGCGAAGTAGGGATGTTGCATTGCTTCTTTGGGCAAGATCCGCTGAGCCTCAGACTGTGATTACACTCCAGCGGCAGATCTCACGACACTGCAAACCAGGATTCCGACATGGTCATAGACTAACATCCTGTCTATGAGATCCAGCACGTCCAAACTGGCATCGGAGATTCAGACTTCAAGCCCAACTCTCGATTCAGGCAAGGTGAGCTCAAGTTGCGCATTGCCTCACAAGATGCTGGTTCTCAGATGTCACGAACTTGGACCAGGCTTTTCTCGAGTGCCTCATCTCCAGCCAGCTAAATTCATGTCGTGAGGAGTTGTTATTTATGCACTACTATGCAGCAGCTGCCTGCCCAGGATATGGTCAAAGTGTGGGTCCAACTCCTGATTGTACTTGTCCAGATAGGCAAACAAGCCATCTGTACCTGGGCCACGGCAGAATACGGCAGACAAAAAAACCCTTCATCAGAAAGCTGTGCTGTGCTTGGGGAAGAGACCAAGAACACGGGCGATTTTCACCAGCTGGTCATAGTTGTCCTGGCCATGGAAGAAAGGCTCCTTTCGGAATACCTGCAAGGGCAAATGCCGTTTTGGATACAGTGTTTCGAGCTTGGGCGAAGGACCATGCCAGCGAGCATGCAGCCCAAACTCCAAATGTCCAGAGAGTAGTCGTAGAGCTGTAGGTCGACCTGCATCTTCCGCTGCCGTTTGTAAGGGACGTACACTCAGGTTGGAGGAAGTCAGTCGCACCAGCAGTTCTGGACCCTTGTAGTACCGGGACGCGACCTTTGTTGAAGCAGCAACTCTCCAGTTCTGGATTCCGCTGCTGCGGTGTGACTAGGGTCTGGATCTCAGCATCAAGCCCGAACGTTGTACTCTCGGTTAGGATGGTAGAATTCGGCTAGACCCCAGTCGATCAGCCTCAGTTTCCTGCGCAGGTCGTCACTGGAAAGGGCTTCATATGGCGTCACACCGGATCAAAGACACTGAACACGTGATACATCAACAGCACTGCCTGTTCTCGTGGTCAATCATGACCTTGCATTCAGCAATACATTCAGCAAACATCTGCTGGACATGTGAGCATCTAGCCGCCCTAGCACAGGAATGATGGAGGAACGCAGTCGAACTGCAGTCTAGCGGCGTTGTGCGGCTTAACGTCCCTGTGCATGATTCCTTGGGAGTGGCAGTAGTCGAGAGCCTGACAGCATTGATGAGGACCGTCCCTGCTGCATTCGTCAAGAGCGTAGTGCAGGCTGTCGCGCCCGAAGGATCTCAAAGATGTAGTATCGAATGTCGTGATCGGTGAGGGTGGGATAAAGTTGCTTGAAGTCTGTGTTGTTGATGTACTCGAATATCTCAGCGCGAGCAGTGACTGCCATCCCTCTTGCACTGGTCTCCGTTGCAGGAACCATTGTTGGAACGAAAGTTCAAAGCACACTTTGATCAGATTTCTGAGCTCGGCACTAGGCTGGGAGTCTTTGACTGGGGGTCTCTGACAACATCTAGAAGTCGCACAATGTTCGGACCGCCGTAAAGGTTCTGCAAGATCCTGCATAACAAAGAGTATCCTGCATGGCTAGTCTTAGGATGAAGAGTCATTCATACAACTGTCACAGGTATGAGCACGCCTTATCTCTCGCTTGATCTTCTTCTTTTTGACTGGCTTCAGAATCCTGGGCCATGATCAAGCTGAAAAACAATCTGCATGCACGATGGCCAAACGTTCCAAACAGAAATGCTGTGTTTGGAAACCGTGCCCCTCGCTTGATGACGCATTTCTCCTGCGTAGCCATATGGATGCCTTCAAACACCTGCATCATTCTCTGCCATACGTGAAGTGCATACTCATAATCTGGCCGACCCCAGCCTCAGCTGGCTGGTGAACGCAGCTTTTTGCTGGAGTCATGCATTTTTCTGCCGACACCCGCCCTCCTCCCAGCCCCACGGGTCATCCTGAGTGGCCTGAGCCTCCTCATGTAGTTCCTTTTTTTATTCCGAATCTGCAACATCCCAGAGGTCGCACGTCTGCAAGTCCGTTTTAGGAACAAGGTACTGCCATTGGAAGTTTTGAGAAGTTATCGCCTGTGTCGGCCCGCACGGCCTCCCACCCCCTGTGGTGTGGATCTGGCTTGGGTGTCCACATTATAGGAAACCAAAGTGGCGGCACCGGAGGCTTCAAGCTAAAAACGACAGAGCGCTTATCACCAGCACAATTGAGCTTGTTGCTTCTGACGCTCAGCCCTGTACGCAAGCCTGTAGTGTTTCATGACCTTTATGAACAAATGTGCTCTTCGCACACGCACCCGTCAGCATGTAGCAAAAAAGAATTAGCAAAAGGTGCGGGGTGAGTGGGATGCAAAATCCTTGCTTGGCGTCTTATGAACGATTGTTTGGACTCTCGTTCTGCCAAGCCAACTATTGCTGCCAGGCCGAGAAAAAACAGCGGCCCTGCTGAAATGGACCCGTGCAAAGGCATGCCGAGCTGAAGCTACACTTGCGATACACGTCACGAGGACACACAGATTGGCAGCCACGTTCACAATTTTGAATGCCAATGCTAATATCATGCGGTTCGGCTGATTCTAAGACAAAACCACACGCAGCCAGCCATGGCACAGCCTTCTCAAAAGCGCCCTTCCCGCATGCGCCCATAGAAAGTCAACTGGGAAGCGAAACATGGCGTTTGCTATTGCCTCTGCCCAGCACAGCTTGGCACAACAACAAACACACCCCTAAACCCCAAATACCTTAAACGTCCTTGTCCACACCCCCTATGCGCCCCTTTCAAGTGACCCTTAAACCCTAAACATTTCTTGGGAACTGATTTAAGGGACCCTTAAACCAACAAAATTGCCCTCAAGGACCCCTATACCCTGGAAATCACTTGCTCATACCCGTCCTTCCAATCTCTGGCCGCCCCCCACAACCCTCCCAAAATTCATGTCCACTATCTACTTCCTCGGCACAGCGCATAGAGCCGGGCGAGACGAATGGCGAGAAGCGATTATCATTGGAACTGCTTCTGTTGGCGGTGGCTGTCGGTTCCGCCAATCGCATAATTGGGCCCTTCTGGTCCCCGCGATGAATGCAGACCAGAATATCCGTGAGTTTGCTATTTCCCCAAACACATGGAAGGGTTTCTGAAAAGTTTGAGTGTGTTCACGAAAAATCTTTAGGTAGATGCTTTTGGGGGGGACGAGTTTGGGCACACGCTTTCGTTCATAGTCTTTCCCTGTCACGTGGTACCTCATTTCTTGACATCCCGTGGAGTCGTCCCATGGCGCTAGCTACACCCTGTACCACCATTGATGCCCAGGACGGGCTTCAAGAACTGCCTTTGCCAGGGAAGAGCCTCTAGCCCAACTCCGTCGTACTAAATAGCTCGACCTCCACGGGCTTTGGAAAGCCACAGATACTGTTGCAAGCTGAAGCCTTTGACGCTCCCTAGGGTTTCACAAGCATGGCATAGCCTGTGAACTCTTTAGAAACATCGCATTTCAGGCTAACAGTGGTGCGAGTCACAGACTTTGGAACTTATCAGCAGCTGTGTATGTCGTCGGCGAAGAGGCTTGCTCATCTTACATGATACGTTGATTTCTGTGAAGCGGGATCATGAGTTGGCACAGGCCTTGGCTTCGTTTTCCCGGAAGAGAGCGTTTGCCAAGGGTTAGCACAAGACGTTCCCATGGGGCTGATCTATGGGCTGGCGGCGCAGCTTGGCCCATCCAACAAGAACAACAACAACAACAACAACAACAACAACAACCACAACAACAACAACAACAAGAAGCTGAGCAGGTTGGTTCAAGGGGCCCAAGGGGGAGTGAAGGTAGCGAATCAGAAGCCCATTGGAGAAGGGCCTAGGGAACCACAGCATCCAACATTGCCCAGCATGCTTCGTGGCTCCACAAGCCCCGTTCCGTCGTCCTGGATTTTGCGAGCCCGGCAGCGGAGGCGGACCCTTTACTTGGGCTCATGACAACATTTTGAACTGTCCAAACTGTAACAAATGCTGATCCACACCTTCATAAACCACCTGGGTCTCGTGGCATAACTTGGTCGCCCAAGTCGCCTCACTGTATTTGCCCCTGCCGACTTTGCGGAGCACCTCATAGTCATCCTGACACCTCGGCGTCTCCACGCAGACTTCTCTTGGAGCCAAACAAGATCCGCCAAAAAAAAAACATAATACATGTCCAAGCGAAGTGACACAGAATCCATGGTCACATGGTCACACGATCCATAGACATAGATATGCTGTGTCTGGCTGCTTCAGGTTGCGGCTTGACGGCCTGGGGTGAAGCCTACACCCAAGTGACCGCTCCAGAAACCAGATTACGTGGCATTTAGGACCCCTACTAAGGGTTAACCCTTAGGTACCTAGAATAGGAGTATAAAGGAACCCAAAGGTTTGAGGGTCTAAGGTCCAAGCTAAGTTTCAAAGAGTGATATTGGCACCAGTCATGTAGAAACCCGAACAAGATCGAACAGGGCATTGCGGTACATTTTTCACGACTAACCCTGCACAGATGAAACACAATGACTAGTGACATCTAATGACTTGATCTCAGTGCACATGTATACATGCAAGCAGCCGTGAGCAGTGGTATACAACAAAGTGCAATGATCAACGCTCCAAGAAAGAAGTAACTGTGTGGAGATGCAGCATGATGCTCCAGTGTTTATGCCCTTCGTTGTTCTGGCGAAGGCTCTGGTTTTGCTCTCTTGTTTGCCTGCCCACTGTTTGCAACCTGCCTTTGCACGCTAGCAAACAAGTCTTTATGAACCTCCGAACGGAGATTGTGATGACTCGTTGTGAATGCTGCATGCGAAAAAAAAACTTCCAGGCAAACTCTTCCATACGAGGTGGCTGCAAACTTGACACTCATCGCTTCGTATACAAACTTCGCAGATATTCATTTCAGGAGTCGCCTGACGATTCCCGTACCACTTGGGACTCTAGCAGGCAAATCTGATGTGGGTCCTTTGCAAATGCATCCCAGGCACCCCCAATTCACCGAAAGGTTCTCATAGTCCCAATACTCTCGTGCTCGGTTGACCTGCCAGGAAGTGGCAAGCACGACTTGGCTCGCGCTGTCGCGGCTGCGTCTCCATTGTCCATGGACAGCTGGGACCAAAGCATTGACATCGTGGTAGAGGCGCGGCCTTGGCTCTTGGCTGATGAATCAACAACAGCAAACAAACGCAATATCTCGCAATCACCCACCACGGCTGAGGCCGCGTCAGCTGAGCTGCGCCGCTTTCAGGAGCAGCTCGCATTTTGCTGAATCGCCGATGGCCCAGCTGGAAAGATTTACCACGTGACTTAAGGCAATATTCAATTCTCTGCTGGCTACAGCTCACAAGAAGACACATGGGAAGTAAATCATGTAAATCATTGGGTTCCTTGAGAGAAGCAGTCCTACTGCAAGTTTGTCTTAGTAGTATGACCCGAGCTTATCAAAAGCTCTAGCAACGGCGTTTCCACCTTCCGCCACATACTGGCCCGTCATGCCAAACATCCGGGCGCTCCGTTGACACAGGATATCACAGACGTACATTGACAGGTTGACAGTACAGAGTACAGTATAGCAATGCCAAAGTTATGTTTGGAATATAATCTCCTTTGTTGCCCCTGCGTCCCGCGCCTAGCACAAATAAACGTGGACAACTTTCGTTTCGATGCAGCCTCTGCTGTGCTTTCATTAACTCGGGGATACTGCATGTCAGAAGCAAAGCTGCAATGATAACGGACCCCTAAATCGCAGCAAAATTCCATACTTATGCTTTTGCAGGGCTGACCTCTATGGGCCTGATGCTGAGTTGTGATTGTCTTGGCATGCCATTTGTGCTCCTGAAAGAATATGGCTACTCTCAAGCTTGGTACCCTGCCCCTAGCTGCTAATAGTACTTGACCTAGACTCAACAACAAGAATATCCAAGAACTGTTGTCAAGAGAAGCTACCCTCTATTCACCACTGGGCAGGCATAAGCAGCCGGGCTGACCAGGAATTCTGCGGCAGCGGCGGCTGCAAACGAACCTACCTTGTTGCTGTACTGGCTGAGAAAACTACATATAACGAAGCATGCCAGACTCATGCGATGGATTGCACGAGGGTCTCAAAACACCTCATAACTTTGATGTCGGCATCAGCCAGTAAGTGCACATCATCTCGACGGCATGATATACGTTCATATAGGAAATCCTACCAGAAGTACGAGCTCTGCGCACATTGAGCTTCCAGCTTTTCTGCAGGCCCACAGCCTTATGGCATGGCGCATGTACCTCCAACAGCAGCTGGAAGCATTCAGACTCTGAGAGTACTCCAAGCTTGCGGGCGCACACTGCTCACAGCAGCATTTGCAGCTTTGAGCCAGGAAACGATGACCGGGATCATTCACCAGTTCCAAGGATCTCTAGCATGTCGTGTGCTAGGCTCAGGCCTTCTGAGACACAGCTGCAAGTTCGAATTTTATTGTCAACCATGACTTCCGCACATGGAGGTCATACATTTTGATAAATCACGCTGCGCAGCACGGGGTCTGCGCACTAAAAGGATTTTCAAATATTTCATAATTTGGTGAGACTGGAGGTATGCTACGAGAGTTGATACCTGCAAACTGCTTGGCTGGCATTCTCGCCAGGCAGCTCAGTGTGGCCTAACGTAGCCTGCCGGCTGCGTCACATCCATGAGAAAGCTGCTCAGTTGCCACTGCTTCCTTCATTTAATTTTCTAAGCAGTGTAAAGCTATGCGCCTCAAGGCTGTCGCCGTGCATTAACTTGCACCATGCTCGTCCGAGTTGGGAGCATCATGGACTGAATCAGCTTCTCTGTTGCACACCTCGACTCCAAACACACTGCATACAAATCAGGAAAGGCTGCCGAACGAGCCCTTGCACCCTCATGGCTGTGGGATCATTAAACTTACACAGCAAGCGCAGCATCTGAAACACATTGCAGGCTGCCGAGGCCTTTACCTGCACATCCTCGTCAGTCAGGCAGAACTTCATGGTATCGAGTTCTACCTTTCATGCTCGATCGTGATTTGAAGAAAGCAGAACCACGACACGACGTTTACACCATTACCTCAATGAAGGCTGGCCAGGACGTGCCTTGAGCAGAACTAGAAGGTGAGAAGGGGTGTGGATCCCAAGCTTTTCTGAGCCGCCCGCGCTGGTCTTGGTTGGCAGCATTCTTTTTCTTTGCCTCGTTTTCTTGGCTAAATAGGGAAAACACGCCAATCCAAATCTTCCCTCAGGGAGCAGCAGAACTACGCTTGTTCTGCTTGCCTGCAGCGCAGCGAACCAAGTAGAATAATGAAGCACACAGCTCACACCGGCGCCTCGATCTCGCTTTTCCTCAAGACAGGCATGTCTGGGATCTAAAGCAGAAAACCAGTTCGCAAATTTGCAATTCGGCTCTCCTCTGAGGATGCCATTGCACCTGCAAACTCTTAGAATGAGTCGCAGCAAAAACATGAGACGTGGCCGAACCCGAATCAAAAGCTTATGTACTGCCAACGTGGCATTCAACAATGCAGCAGGCAGGAAGCTTAACCTACTTGACAGGCTCCGCTTCCTCTGACAGTACTGTAAGGCGTCATGGCAGCGAGCGGGCTGACTACCCAAAGATTGATGTGTCAATTGCTGGTGAAAGACACCGTCTGTGCACGCAGAACCCCTCTTCCCACCAGAGTTGCTGACAAGGTCTGCCTTGCTTGGCTTGACGTGGAGCTGCCTGGTGTTCAAAAGCGATAACTGTCAGCAGCTTCGTTTGCAGGTTGGCAGGTGCAAAATGGACAGCCTTGGCGACGCCGCCAAACCTGGGCCGCCAGCTTGTTGCAATGACAAGGCTCCAAGTGAACACCAAGCCTATTCAAGTCTTCCTGGCAGAAACTCAGGCTGCGGCATCCACGTAACGCCTGATGCTTGCGTACCTACAAAGCACTTTTTTTATGGGCATAAAAAGATTGTACCACCGGGGTCCAAGTCTCGCCTTGCGCTCGTGGCGCTGTACTTGGCACGCTAGCAAGTGGGGTTCCAGAAACCTGTCTAGCGAGTGGGGGAGGGAAGACTTCAGAAATTCGAGCAAAAGCAGCAACACCAGCAGCATTCGCCCAGCCTGTAATGGAACCTGCGTACGAAGTAACTGGAGACCGTTGGATGGCAGGTGCCTAGGCCCATAGGCTGCATTCCACTTACAAAGCAATGCATTTAGCTCAACGAGACCTAACTTCACTAAATCTATGCATGCATTCCTGGTCCTTGTTCAACCCAGATGCCAACGGAGACCAGCCGCTTGAGCGGCTTGTGGCCTGCATGGTTCCCGTTGGGTGAAGATTTCTTCGTGTGATTTGTTATGCCGCTATGCCGTGCAGTTGAGGAGCAAAGCCGATGGGCGCCTATCCTGGCAGTAGACATCCACATACGGATTACAAACACCTAAACACTCCTGACGTATGCATGCTGCCTCCCTGCGTTCCTCCTCCTGAGACAAAGTGCCTAATTTAGATGAGATCTGAAAACCTGAAAACAAACTCTTGATGCACTACTTGGCAATTCCTCGTGGCGGAGGCTTGGTTGAACGATGTGCCGGGTCAGCCTAACTTGCAGCAAAATTGCATTTCTGGACCACTCAGCGGTACTCTTGGCAACCCACTGCAAATGTTAAGTGGAGCACGCTAGACCCACTTCGGATTCGGCAAGCCTGCCCCTCGGGTCAACAAGCAGGCACCACACGCAACACACTAGTTTGAACTAGGCTGCTGGGTTTGTCCCACAGATCTCGCTCTGTTGAGGTCACTAGATGGTTGCGGGTTTTTGAAAGAATTGGTTGAGGATCATAGAATCGTTTCGTTCTTTAGGCTGCATGCGTGAGTGGTCCTCTCTTCTTCAGGCTGGGCTTGCTAATCCTTACTAAACACTGGATCTGACGCTTTTGAAGGTCTCGCTTGCTCAGGTTCAAGCTTGGGGAGGAGGGGCCCAAGGCTTGATACCCTACAATTGCTCTCAAGCTGCCGGATTTAGGGTTCATGAACTGCTGCGGGGTCCACTCCTCCCAAGAAAAAGTGGCTAGGTAGGGCGGCAATCTCCACCAACTGTCTGAACTGCAATGTGTAGGACTACGAAACTCATGCAAACATGTTGGTAAGGCCAAGAATGACCGAGACACAACTATCAGGATTGATTTATTTCCTCCTCCGATCAAAAGTTCAAGCCTTAGGCTAAAAGCTGGGCTGGTGGGTCAGCTCTGCACGAGCGCTTGAATGCAAGGCAGTCTTGGAAGAATCCAAGTGTAAAAAGCACGGCACCAAACATGTGAAAAAGTCTTCAGGCAAGACCAAGTGTTCCAATTCGCACTGTAACACCTCCCCTATCAACACTAAAAATCTTGCATGACCTTGGTAGACTGTACTACCATAATTCGCAGGCTGGTCCAGCCTGAGGGCATCTGGAACCATTTAAAACCCACTCTACTCCCCCTCACTGGCCACACACAACCCTTCCACGTCTCCCTTCCAGTGGCGGGCAAGCAAGTGAAGCCCCACCATCAACAATGAAATTCCAAGGCTTGAGACATTGGCAGCACGGGCCGGTGATAGACACCCACCGCCCCCACATGTAGGCATGCTTCAACAAAAGCTTGTGTCTGCGCAAATCACCAGCCGAGGCGGGTGCGCGATAGCGTTCACAAATACCATAGGGTCAGGCCAGATTTCTAGCTGTGGCAAAGGTGCGCGATGCACAAGCGGTTCCTGCTATTTCCATCCAGTTAAGAGTTCCCACGCAAGTGAGAGAGAGCCTCTAAGCGAGCTGATGCCCAACTGTTGTGTACCCGAAGTTGTGTGTTGAAGCAGGAGGCAGCACTCTGAACGGACCACGATTTGAGATCTCCTCACGAGTTCGGGGCACGGGAGGCACCCCTAGTCCGGGGTTCTTGGCTTCGCCGCCAAGAAAATGCAGCCAAGCTTGGTGCAGGTGAAGCGGCATGGCAAACACTGAGAGGAAGCGCATCCGCAAGTCCAGCTGGGTAGATTTGGGCAAAGTCCAAATGCAGGGCAGTGCACTCCGCCAAAATAAAAGGCCGCAACGAGCCGTCAAAGAGAGCCTCATTTCACATCCTCAAGCTCATTACTATCTTCACTTTTCCTCCAAGCAGCGGAGCCGGGGCACCGCAAGAGAGCTTTCCTTCTGCCGAAGCGCATGCGCAGTCAACTGCGACCAGCACACAAGACTAACAGAGGATGCGGTATCCTGGGGGCGCCGCACCGACAGGTCACCGGACTCAAAGGAAAGCACCGAAGGAGCTCCATAGCATGGCACGCGCAACCCAACATTTTCCGGAGGTGTCAGGCCACTTGGAGCCGGCAGCTCGGCCCTTCCCTTCCCGCTTCTAAGGACACCCGTTTTGGCCCCGACCCCCTTTGTCCGACCCTTCACTTCCAGCCAAATCAGACATCCTTTGCCTCCTTCAGGATCCTCTCCGTCATCCCTCTTTTGAAGGGGAAGACATGGCATGCCCTGCAAACCCCAGCATAATATGAACGAGTTGTATGAGATGAGCAAGTACAACATGATTGCCCAGGTAAACATCGCAGGGCAAATTCATGCTGTGAGGCATCACAAATTGACAACCCATGGCGGGCCGAAAAAGGCCTTCTTTTCGGGTCACATCATGAACATCTTCATGACCCATGGGCATCAACATGGGCATCCAAAACTGTGAAATACGAGAACTTGACATTCACAGCGATCGGGATCATTCCTTTACGGCTTTTAGGGTCCAAAGCCAAAAGGCCGAGATGACGCAAGGACCCCTGAGCAGAGTACAGCCTGCGCTCCTTTGATTTTCAACAACAGGAACGTTTTGGCTCAATGAGGCCCCGGCCCAAAGCTCACTAGTCATTGAATCAAGCATTCTTGAGATGACCCAGTGGCCTGATGGATAAGGCCATGGGCAGGTCTGAGCCTGGAATTTCTCCCGTCCAGGACTTTCTTGGCAGGGCCTGTTGGCTGTTACTTTTCGCAACCTCATCCAAAAGCTTCTCATAAAAATCGTATGAAGCCCGTCGGCCAAGCTGATTCAGGCTTCAGTTTAACGTGTTGAGCTTTTGGAGCGTTAACCTGCATCTTACACAAGCTGTCACGCCTAAAGGACTCGTGGTATCTCTCATCTACAAGAAAAGGACCTGATGCATGTTTACAACCCTTCTTAGACAAAACGAAGGCCTGTGCGATCTTTCTTCGATTTCTCTTTGAGGAACAGTGGCGGTTTATAGAAAGAATTCGACGATGCCTCCAGTTTGCCTCACAAGCATTTTGGCGCACAAATTCCTCCCCAGCCCGTTTCTGTTTTGGGCTGGCTCTGGCCTTGCCAGGTCCTCCCTGCCCCCGTCCCCCCTTTCAAGCCAAATCTGACCTGTGTCTCCCCTGTCCCTTTCTTTTCGAAAGATTTCCGCATTCTCTGCATTCGGGGATGTAGCAGCAGCAGGCCCCAAAAACTGCTGCAGGATGAATTCGTGGGCATGTGTACTCTTACGCTGTTGATGTTTACTATACTTATGTTCTTGTTACGTCTTGGTCTGACACTTCAACCGAAACAACCAGCATTGAGAGCTATCTGGATGTGCACCTGAATTGCTCGAGCAGGCGGTGCCCAAACCTACCAGGTCTGCAAAGCTAAACTTCGTGCTTACAAGCTGTAAGCGAAAGCAAGCTCGAAAATTCACGTGCCGCCTGTACAGCAGGCTGTTTGCCGGCTCTCTGAAGGCATGCAGCATGCAACACCTGAGCAGCCATTCAAGACACTTTACATGGAACCATGAAGTAGAATTTGCAGTTGGAACCGACTGCGTGCACTGTTTGGCAGTTGTGCAGAGCTTGAGCAGAGCAAGGTTGGTTCAAAGCCCCCGGCAACGCTCTTTGCAACGGACCACCATCAGGAATCAAGTCCCAACCTCAAGAAGCAAGCAGCAGCGTCCGGACCAGAAGCTGAGGGAGCTGAGGAAGCTGAGTCTGGGTTGCAGCATTGGGGTTGGATTGGTTGGGTAGCTGAGCACAGAGCGGATGAGTTGCCCCAGAAGCTCCGCAGTCCTCAACAGCCTTTGACAGACCGCAGCTTCATCCTTCCAGATTCTGACAGACATTTCAATCGCCACCTGGGAGGCCGGCTCCTTTTCTGGCCAATGTGGCAGGGATTGAAAAATCCCCATCAGAAGTGCAATCACTGTTTGATGGATTCGCCGCCTCAAGCTGCTCCAAAAGTCTCTTCAAATGCACATTCAAAACGGCACATGACCGGTGGTTTTCGTTTGTGGTCCCCTGAATTGAACACCAACTATAAACACTCACCAATTTTCCCAAGGAACCCTATATCATGTACACATGCCAACAACCATAATGGAAACCCTACTTCATATGATTATCAAGACTGCCGAATCTGTGGGACCAAAACTGCGTAAGGTCGGACACTGGGCATTTGAAGGAAACAGCCAGCTTGTGCACAGCCGGATTGCTTGCTGTTTCTACCCTTCAATTGAACCTATAGCCAGCATCAGATGATCATAAATCCTCTGGCACTCACCACACGTCGACAAACCAATGCAAGGTGGAGAAGTCTCGAGGTTGTTGGTATAAGGCTGGGACAGCTGGCTGTCATTCTCGTGTGAAAATCGTCGCATGAGGGCCACAAAGTCCTGTTGCAAGGACTAAAACTAGCTCCGAACAAGACGAACTAGGAGACATGACTTCCGAGTGAGTTCTGCAAAAGATTCTGCCTGAACGTCAATTCGCTGCGCATAGAAGTTTCGAAATAACCGAAGAGAAATAGCTTCGACCTCAACATAGTGCAGGCGATAGAAGGACATCACATGTAAGCAGCTGCATGGACCACAGCTGGGGCATGGGACGTTGACAACTGTGACCCCAGAAATGTCTGCCTGGTGAAAACTTGGGTGTGAGAACTGCCTTCGCTGCACATCCTCAGGTGATCTCAGGTGCTGCAGCTTTCTCTGCTTCGCCTGAGGGAGGCCAGTGCCTGCATGGGATGCCGCCATGGCAGCAGCTGCTTCAGCCGCCACTTCACAGCCTCCGGAGCACAAAGGATGCAGCAGTGAGAATGCCCGGTCCTTACGGAGTTGCACAGCGAAGTCTCCTTTCTTCAAAACATCTTTGCTGCCGGCAGTAAGGAAATACCACAGAATGAACCCTGAACCTCTGCACTGAAAGTGCTATCTATCTTCTATTTGAGATACCATTTTCGGCACCATTGAGGTTTGGCATGAGATGCTGGACAGGCCAAAGACGGGGGCAAAGTACTTGTTACAACACGCATCTTACCGCCATCAGGGCCTGTGGTATCTTCCGAGCTGGACTGATCATCAGCATCTTCTGCTAACTTCAGCCCATCTCGGGCATCTGCAGGGGTCATCTGCAGTCGCCTGCCATAATTCGAAAAAAGAACCCTTTGCTTCTGCCGCAGATGCTGGGGAGCGGACTGGTCAGGCACCTCCTCACTCGGCAAGTCCTTATCCTTGACGACAATGTCATCCAATCATTCACACTAAAAATGCTGAGCTGAGTCGTAAACAGGGGGTTCCTGGGAAGGCGAAGTCGTTCCTGTACCAGAATGAAGTGATGCTGCTTCAGGCAATGGGACAACATCTCCCTCCCACCACCCAAAGGCACCTGCGTCACGCGTATTGGAGCCTTGATGCTCCTGTACTCAAACTTGCCAGCAAACAAACTATACTAGTCTCAATCCTGGCATAGCTACAAAGCAACCGCCTTGTCACCAGGACATTGTCTCCGCACCTGGACGAAACAAAAAGCAATAAAGCAGCCACACAATAAGCTTTGGCACCTCAGCTGTCGAAAGGCTCTTCGGCTTCTGTTTTGCCTTCTGCTTTGGCCGCTGCTTGCGTTTGGCAGCAGCTTTTGGCAGCTCTTCTGGAACAGGCACGGAAGCCTCTGACGCGGAGGCAGAGCAGGAACACACGTTCTGATTCGAACACGGTTTTCTTGATCAAGTATTGTGCAATTGACAACCAGTCCTGCTCCTCTTCGCGAAACAAAAATGCCCAGTGCAACTTTCGACAAAGTTCCTGTCTTTCTAGTGCCACTGAAGACATCCATATTCGTTGGTGGCATCAGCAATTTTTCTCTGCTTTTAGTTTGGAGAGAAATACATGTTTGCTCTATGTTTGGCATTTACCTATGCTCGTTGCACAGGCTTTCAAACGAAAGCATAGGGGACATGATGTTTCGTTTTGATTGCAAGATCGGTACCTGGAAAGGAGCTATGCGGGCACATGTACACTAGCTCAGGAGATGTCCTACAGAAAGCCTTCCGCAAGTACAACAGCGGAATCCCTTGGGAAGTATAATGGATTTTAATTTGGAAGTTGTTTCGTAGAAAATATGCAAAAGGAGCACGGTAGTCATATTTTGGGTTGTTTTCAGCACCACTTAAATTAAACGAGCGCTGTGTCAGCACTGAAAATCCCCAGGCCATGTCCCAAAACAAAAAGCAAGTAGCTGATTTGTCCTAGGCGGCTTGTTGATATGACTGTATTATACGTGACCAGCTGTTCGACGGGTCATGAATATGTTTTTGTAACCATCCCGCGCCGGCAACAAAACTCCATGGATCTTGACCTGTTTTGCATGTCACTTTATGACATAAAGCCAATGTGTAGGGACAGGTAACTGAAGTTTCTGGGGCATGGCCTTGATCATCCTAGCAATGAAGTCTCCTGCTGTGATTTTGGGGGAGACATTGTATGTTGTCCCGAGAATTCATCTTAGTGCTTTTCCTACGCCCTGTCTTCAGTTGCACGTGCTTGCAGAGCGCAGGTGGAAACAATGCTCAGGTGCCTTGCTTGCTATGCTTCTTGCATGCTTTCCTGGCATTCTCAAGTACTCCTGTGAAGCAACACATGGCGCAGTCATCGTGCCTTTCATGAGAATTCCAAATGCTCGTTCCTGCAGGAATAGAATGTCCAGACTATGTCTGTCCATGAAATGTATTACTCGCTCTCTCTTTCAAGCGGATGAAAGCCCACGGCAATTTGGCAACTCTATTCTCATAGGTCTTGTACGAACTGTTTTGGTGGTGCTTCCTCTTGATCATCCGAATGGGGTATGACACTTTGTGTCGTTGAGGTGCATGTTGGTCCCTGCCTACCCGGGTTTCATCTTGGACTCTAAGCATTGGGCTACCCTTGGTTCTGCTGGATTTTGGGCAAACAGAAGCGAATGACTTGCCAAATAAGTGGCTTGATGTTCAACATTTCTGTGTAGCTGCCTTCGCCTTGTTCTTATATTCTCTCTTCTAGTTATGCTTTCTTAAATTGAGATTGCCGAACGACTGGTCTTGGATACTGCGCATTAAGTGCGGCGGGAACAAACAGCGGACCCTCCATCAGGAAGGGTCCAGGCTTGCTGGGCAGTACATGGTAATATGAGGGCTAACGAAGCTTCGACCAACGGACAATGTAAAAGAAACATCTTTTGCTATCAGCAACGTGGCCTTCTGCCAGACCTTGCCCTCTGCCACCATCACGTCAAGTTGTGTGCTTGCGAATTGTTTTCTCTGTTGCTCCAAAGTTGGCCAGGCAAGAATTGCGCGTCAATCCAGCCGCGCAGTATCACGCAGTCCTGGCGCATGTATGGTTGTCCAGCTGTTCCTGCTTCCATTCACAAGAGGTTCAAAACAAGTGTACGGCAGTCTCCAACCTGATTCAAGCTACATGGAAGACACCGGAATTTGCCACGAAGCATTTGGTCAAAAACAGGATTGCCAGCAGTGTGGACAGAATGTCTGTCTCCAATCCATCTCAACCATGGCATTTCTGGGCATTGCGAAAGCCCTGCTCAGCCATATGATACATTATGAACCACCTGGAGCTATGTCCAGGCCTCCTGACCCACACCTACGAAAGTGAGCTTAAACAAAAAGAGAGATACCAACCCTCCACTGGCCGCTTCGAAATGACAATCATACCATGTTGTGTCTGCCTGGCCATTTGACAACAAAGTATGAGTGAGCGTACACCATCTACTCAAGAGACCAGGTCTGCCTCGGTGGCCTTGCTTTTGTTGGCGCCGGCGGAAACTGGCACCCATCTTTTTTGCGACTCACCTCAAGACAGCAGAGGACAGCAGAAAACCTGCTGCACCTCCTTTCACATGAATCCAACATGCGAAGCAATCTCTTGTGCCAGCAAGTGGCTTGACTTGATGCCATTTTTGGGCGGCATTGGCCCTCGTCAACAAGCGTCATCTTATCCTTCGCATCTTTGTTTCGAGCCGAAAAGGAAAGTGTTGCAGCTACGGCTTGCCTCAGCGTACAGGAAAGCAAGCAAGTGGGCAAACACTCAATGACGCCCATAAACACGCAACCTGATAAGAGCCCGCGAACCTGAACGCAGACACGTGACACGGACGCCGCGCGGATTACAAGCGGCAGGCACAACAGATTCGCAAGTCGCGAAACTTATGTTCGGCTCTCCTAAAACCACAAGGGTCCTCTGAAACGTCTCCCCCACCATCCTCTAAAACCTCTCCAAGGGACCTCTAAAACCTTGTCACGGGCCTCTGAGACGCTGCAGTGCTTTCAAAGTGCGGAGCAGGAAGTCAAGGAAACATGTGATTTGCAACAGCTGACGACCATGAGGCAATTCGCATCTTTCCCAGTGAGCCAGTCACGCCACTTCGAAAACTTGTGGTAAAACCGATCTGCCGCGTGCACTGCACGGCAGACACAGAAACTCGCACACGTTTTCAAGGCATGAGCACTGGGTCAGGATGACTGCGCCAAAGAAGAGTGTGATCACGTAACAATCGAACTGCATGCTGTCAGTTACCAAGCAGGGATCTGTAGGAAGAGGTGAGACTCCTGGCTTCGTACCCAATGGTAGAACCTCAGTCTAGCAAATCAGTACAATGGGGTTATAAGGCATGAACAACTGAGGGCCAAGCTGAGCAATCACTCCAGTTGAGATTCCCCTGGGAACTGACAGAAAGAGCTGGTAGTCAGCCGCCATGGACACATAAAAGCACCTCAGGTACAAGTGAGTGGTGCTTGTGGCGCGACAAACTATTGAAGAGGCGTCAGGTTCCAGACTCATGGTCTGTCGCAACGCAGATCTGGCACGGCACCTTAAATGAGTCCACATGGCCACCAACACGAAGCTGCATGCACCCGGTGCTCGAGTGGGTTGCTGCGCCTGCCGGGCTCAGCCTCTGGCTTTGGCATTGCGAAGTAATTGACGGCAACGTCCATAATTGCGGAAAAGCATTTTCACTCTTCGTCTCGACTGGTATGCCCTGGACGCGATCCGAGTCTGTGGAAGTATATGTGAGGCAGCAAACTCCGTAAGCATCCAGCTCTGCAATTTGGGAGGAGAAGTATTGCTGCAAAGCTGGCACGTAATACCTCTTCCAAGTGTGTATACAAGATGACTGCTTGAGGCTGCTTGGCCGAATTTCTGCCGAACTTCGACCCTCTTAGGGTCCTTTGGAAATTGGGAAAGCACCAAAGACCGAGCATCTGTCTTCTTCTGGCAACCCTACCTTGAGATGAGTTAAGAATGCATAAGTAGCACAAGTATGTATCGCGGCATGCTCAATCGAAGCGATTTGTGCGTGTCCAAGCATGTTCCCAATTTTTGAGACTAAAGACGCGGGAATGCCATGACTAGTCAATCACTCACACTCAGCCTTTTTGCCTGCGAGCTGAACTTGCTTCGATGAGCCAGCGTGGTTGCGAACCGCTGTCCCCAAACTGGGGCCCAGAAAAAGACTGCACCCGGGAGGGTGGGTGGGAGCAGTCAAAACTTCGGCAGTGTCATCGTGATCGAGACTGTTGACCAATCACTCACACGCAGCCTTTTTGATCCCCTCAGTTTGTGGGTGGGGGGGCTTGGACCCGCCCATTTCAGACCCCAGACAGTCGCCGGAAGCTGGAAGGCTCTACGAATTTTATACGATCCAGCAAAACCCATTCCAGACCCCCCTTGGGCACCCTGTGAGCGTGCAACATCTGCTCGACAGCAAGTCCAACGGCGATGACCTGCCGTTGGACTTGCCAAAAAGCAGGAGCATGACATGATCAACACGCGGGCTTCCTTCGAAAGCCACCCCCTAGAATATTTTTTGATAGGTTTTCACCCACTTGCGGGATTTTTGTCCACATGTCAACCCAATTCCTGGAAAACATATGCTGGTCCCAACATGTAAACTTTCCTAAATACATTCCAGGCAATGTCTGAGTTCATGAAATCGAACATGCATTCACGTAGCACATGATCATTCTCCCAAACAGCAGGCATAGCAGCTGGGGTCTGCGGTTTCAAATCAATTTTTATCTCAAATTGATGTTTCGAATCCAAGACAGGAATGATTTTGTGGCTCAATTCTGACATGTAGATCCGGTCAACAGGAAAAAGGGCTCAAAAATCACCATGGCAATATGCGGAAGACAGTGAATAGCATACATACACTTTAAAAGCAGATTCGCTACAGCGCTTGACAGCTACGAAGCCAGACTACCAACAAAATATTGAGCATACACAAAAAAAAAGGAAATCTTGACACAGAGACATGAGAAGGACTCCTGCGGAATAAGAGCAAGCTTCGAGGAACGATGGAGGTTCATATGAATCAGGATAGGGCAGCAGGAAACATACAAAGGCGCGAAAGCAAAGAAACCATTTGAAATGGCAAGGTAGCAGGAAATCAAAATGAAACACAATTGTTCCAATTCAAATGACAACATGAAGCACCTGAAGCACAACCCACACGCAAAACATACAAACACCCGAGATACAGTGCGAGGCAGGCGGCCAGAACAAGAAACAAACAAAACAACAAACACTGCGATCAATCAGTGTGCCCTGTAGACCCTAAACTGAACCTTTAACTGCATGAGCCGGCAAACCTTGCACCTTATATTCATGCATTCTTCATCTTACATCTTACCAAGTATAAACCCTACAAACACCACAGGCGCCGAGTCCTGTGAAGACCACTTGAAGTCCAAAAGGTGGGAAAATCCTGTTATAGCATGCAAATAAGCCGAACAATGCAACCATGGGCAATCTGTGCTGATCCAGGCAATTGCTGGGGGAATGGGTCGCGCGCTGGCGTATTTTTTCTTAAGGGGAGCAGCCGCGCCTGGGTTGCAAGATGCGCTGAGAGACAAATGGAAAATTTAAGAAAGATCGGCACGAAGGAGGGTGGTCAACTTGCGACCCATTCCCCCCACCCGCCCCCTCTACCTAACAGCTTTTTCTGACTTGCACAAGACTTTCTCGGTCAAAGCTCGCAGAAAATTTTCGAATCCGAGCATTTTCTGTGAAAAGGATCAGGGACTCCAGGGCGCTTATGAATGCACAGCGTTAAAAGGCTGACAAGGGGGTTTGAGCTGTCTTTTTAGGGTAGGGTTGCAGGTTAGGTTTGATAGAGTTGGAGGTTCACACCAAGACACCCACTCAGGATCCGCACAAACAAGCCCACACCCACACCCAGACACCCGCTCAAGATCCGGATACATATGCCCATACCCACACCCAGACACCCACTCAGGATCCGGACACATAAGCCCACACCCAGACACCCACTCAGGATCCGGACACACAAGCCCACATCCCCCCACTCAGGATCTGAACATTTAAGCCCACACCCACGCCCACACCCACATCCAAACACCGGCTCAGGACCCGGACAATGAAGCACACGCCCACACCCAGACACCCACTCAAAATCCGGATACATAAGCCCATACCCACTCAGGATCCGGACACATCAGCCCACACCTGGACACCCACTCAGCATCCGGACAAGTGAGCCCACACCCAGACGCCCACTCAGGATCCGGACACACAAGCCCACATTCACACCCCACTCAGGATCCGGACATTTAAGCCCACACCCACATCCAAACACCGGCTCAGGACACGGACAATGAAGCACACACCCACTCAAAATCCGGAGACAAAGCCCATACCCACACCCAGACACCCACTCAGGATCCGGACACACAAGCCCACATTCACACCTCACTCAGGATCCGGACATTTAAGCCCACACCCACGCCCACACCCACATCAGGACCCGGACAATGAAGCACACGCCCATACCCAGACACCCACTCAGGATCCGGACGACTAAGCCCACACCCACAAACCCGCGTAGGATCCGGACACTTACGCCCACACTCACACCACACACGCGCTCAGGATCCGCACACTTGGGCCCACACCCACACCCAGACATCCACTCAGGATCCGGACACATAAGCCCACACCCACATCCACACCCAGACACCCATTCAGGTTCCGGAGACCCTACGCCCGCACCCAGACACCCACTCAAGATCCGGACGACTTAAGCCCACACCCACACCCAAACACCCAAGCGGTCAACTGACCACACGAGAGAGAGAGAGAGAGGGCGAGTTTTTCAAGACGCCCCCCATTCTAGGAAAATATTCCGAGACAATCCACGAAATTATTCTGATAATATTATTCAAATGTGGAGAGGCCCCTGGGTTAAGAAAAAAACGGCATTGATCAGAAGGGGTCTGAGATGGGAACGGGGTGAAGGTCTAGATTGGGCAAAACCCCATTTCAGACCCTGACTGTCAGGGTGCTACAAGCCCCCCCCATCTCAGACCTTCGCAAGCTGAGGGTATCTTTTTTGCCTGCGAGCTGAACTTGCTTCGATGAGTCAACGTGGTTGCGAACCGCTGTACCCAAACTGGGGCTCCAGAAAATGACTGCACCCATTCTTCCCATAATCCCCCCTCATCGTTCATATTGGCCAGCATGACTCAAGAGAAAAAACCAGGTAGAAGGCGGAACTCCGTCACGATGCCAACGACAAATTTTGCAGAAGGTCAAGGAAAACAGATGCAACTTTGTAGACTTTCTCACGTACCCAAAGCGGCTGGTCAGATAGGAAGGTCGCTGCCTCGACTTCTTGTAAATAGATCTCCATAACACAGGGCCTCAACCAACGCCCCTTACGTCTGACCAGCTCAGGGTTCTCGCTGCTTTGGAGAAACCATGTTGCCCCTCCCGGCGGCAAGAGCCTAATTCCAACCCTTTATTGCCCTGCTTTTGTCCATCAGATAGCCCGAGCGCCTCGCATATCTTTTGGAATCAAGCTCGCATAGCCAGAAAAAGGCCAAAGCTTTTCGTGTGCCGCCAAACCAGAAAAAGAAAAACTCATGACCTGTATCAGGTCTGGCAGTTCGACCTTAGCAGACTGGTGTCTCGTTGCGTGTCGCCTTGTTTTCGGCTCCACGATGTTCAGTAAAGCAAAGGTCTAACTGAACATAACGTCCCGCGGCAAGACCACATGGCTCTTGAATGCATTCACAACTTCGCCGGGTCGGCGCAGTCCTCCCCACAGCAGTGAGAAGACACCTGCTTCACGTATCTAGCCTCAAAACAAGCAAGCTGAACTTATAGCAATCAAAGCCAGTCCAGGGAGCGCGATATGGTGCACGTGAGGTTCGAGCGCCATCCAGTTGTACGCGACGTCCCAAGCTCCAGTGAGCTGTCTGCGCAGGATTGGCCTTCATGCCGAGACAGCATTTATAAGCTCGGAGGGCTCGGAGTAATGGCCATACGGCCTGCCTTGTTTGTACAGGAACTGTCCGAACTCTGAGAGCAAACGGTTTAACGTCTCGGCGTCAGCTCCTGCAGCATAAAGAATCTCATCCAGCGGGAGGAGGCCATTTTCTTCCAGCCAGGCGCCAAAGTCACGGAGTCGTACCTGACGATGCGTATCAATCTTTGGGAGTACGCCTCGTCCGACCGTCAGCCTACTTGTAACAGAAGCTCTTTCTCGAGCTTTCCTTTCGTAGGCGGCAAGCGGCGCAGCAAAGCATCCATGGCTCAAGAGGATACAGGAAAGTACCCTGAACCAATCCCCAAGAACCCCACCCCAAACAAAACCTGTGGGCCGTCGGAGGCATGGACAACAAGCAGGCAGACATTCCAAATCCAAAGTCCAAAAAGGAGGCAGCAGCTGCAGGCGATGCAGCAGGGAAGGAGAAATCCACAAACCCAGAAAGTCCAAAGGCACGCGTCTTGCAGACGGAAGGCCAAAGGCATGGAGAATGAAAACGGTGACGACAAAATGCCGTCGTTCGGAGGCAACCGGCAGGCATTCGCGCCTGGGCAGGCGCACAGCAGAACCACCACCAGAATTGAGAGCCGCAGCCAGTTGGCCGCAAAGCGTCGGCATCAGCAGCCTGTAAAAAACAACGGGACAGGATCTCTTACCCTGACATCCCTCGTCGGGTTGTCAGCAGTGTTTTGCCTGGCGGCAAAACCTTCACACCCCATGGGTCATCATAGCTCCGGAGCGCCGGGTGAGCTGCCGGGCTAACACAAATGCACTCAGGATCCAACCTATCACCTCAGCGCTTGCGAGCGGGCTCAGGGGCAAAGCCTTTGAGGGGTCCTTCCTCGAGGAGAGGGTCTCCAAGAACTTTCCTCAAGGCACGGGCCCGTCATCGAGGCGGGAGTATCCGCCTTTCTATTCTGCACAGCGCCAAACCAAGGCGGCTTCATCCCTGGACAGCGGCGTGCTCACGATGGCTCGCTTGGCCAAGGATGCATCAGTAGCATAGAGCTTTGGGACCAGCCTTGCTTTAAGGTTTGTCGCCATTATGAAAACGGGCACGCCTGCGACGACAAGCTCGTCGGCGACTCCCCTGGACAAAGAAAGAGCCACATCAGGGGAACTGGCCTGCACATCAACATCATGGATGAACCGGTAGACCTTTGCAAAGCAAGCGACGGTCGGGCGGCGGTACATCATGCAACGCACCCAGCCCCCGACCAGTCTTTCAAGAAGGCCTCGAGAGGTCACCCTCAGACGGGCAGCACGGAGAGAGGCAATCGCCAACGCAGCCCGACGATCAGCAGGAGAGTCAACGCTTATCAGCGCATCACTAGGGGCTCCCTCGGAAGAGTTGAGCCCCTGCCACGGTGAACTGTAAAGCATTGGCTACGTCCTTCTCTGGGGACCCCTCAACTCCTGCATTCTCATAGGCCTTGAGCGCCGTCGATAGGCGATCTTTGCAGACAGTCAAAGCTCTTCATTTCAGCGGTACTATGTTGTTCAAAGGGGACGGCTGCTCTGAGCATACTATGATTACCAGCCCCTGCAGCTCGCGCCCTCGTGGCAGAGGGCGCCGACTGAGGAGGCGCACTGGGGGGCCAAGGAGGCGTCATCTTGCACAACGCTAGAGAAACAAGGCTGCAGCGCGGTGACCCTGTTCTCGGGGTACGCCTGCCCTCTTTCCCTGGCTGCGCTGGCGAGTGGGCCGGCTGACGCACGGAGTCCGTCTCCTTCAGTTTCACGGTTGCTCTGGCCACCCTTGGAAAAGAATCGACGACCCCCTTCATAACCCAAAGCTTCTCCGACCGAAATTCTTGGCCCCACAGGGTTGGCGGCAGCCTTCTCTGCAGACACCATCACTTGGAAGATAATAGTCGCGGCGATCTGTGATCGCCCGACAAAGGAGTGCCTTTGGGCTGCGGCCCCATTTCTCGTAGCGCGCGCGCAGCTTGTCTGCGCAGGTCAGGCTCTGGATCGCTGAACCTAAGCACGTGGGGTTCCAGGAGGGGCCTGGTCAGGCAAGGGCCCAGAGGGAAGAGGCCAAAAGCCGGCTTTACCGGATAGGAAACGGCACACCCCAAAAAAACCAGGAGCATTGTAGGATCCGAGATGCAGAGGGCCATGGGAGTCGAGGAAGCTAAGGAGGCTCCGCAGGCATGCAATCAATTCACGGCATTGGAGCCACTTGCGCTGATGCGATCGTACACCGTAACATGTCCGGAAGAAGGCGGCCTCCGAAGTTCGGCGGCGGGAGTCCATTTCCGGCCGCAGAAGACGTAGTTGATGCACGTGGCAAGGATGCGCACCCCGCGTTGGAGCATTAAACTCCGGCACCTTTTGCGCGCCAACTTCGGGCCACCGCTGTCAAAGATGCCCGGGTAAGGCTCTGGCAGTGGTAAGAATCACTTTCTGGCAACTGCTTGCAAGGAGGGGTCCCTTTTTGGTCGTCATTAGGGCAGCCTTCAGAAGGAACTTTCATTGGCAAGGGACTTCTCGTCGCCCCTAACAGCCGTGTCTTGGGGACAAGCGGGCGATAATGCACAGGAGTCGGCAGCCTCTCGGAGAGCACTGGAGCAGTCAGACTCAGTCTCCTCAATGGGCCTTGCAAAAGCACCAGAACACGGGATGGGCCGAGGTCTAGAAACTACCCTTATGCCTAGGGGGGTAGACTGCAGGCAATGGGACAGGCCTTCCGCAATCCTGGCGAGACGGTATGACCCTTACACCTAGAAACCCTAGAAAAAGGTAGGGCTTTGGAGGCTCAGGCGAAAGACGCGGAAGGCAAGAAGAAGGAAAGAGCAGATGAGCGAGGCACAAGGTCAAGCATCTTGATCCCCGTCTCTTTTCTTCGCCCACTTCCCTTTTGCTTTTGCCTTTTTCTTTTTCCATCCCGATGCGTCCTCTCCCGTCTGCTTTGGCGCTGGAGTTGGGTCGCTCACAGCATCGGACCGCCTCTGGGAAATGAGGTCCAGTCCCCTTCAAGTACGCCAGACCACCGTTGAGCCATGCTCTTTCTTCGCGCAAACATAACATGTAGCCTATGTCCATGGAGCCGTTGTCCAGCGCCGACTGCTCCAGGCACACACGCACACAGAAGGGAGAGGAAGGCACGCCCTCACACCCCAAGCTGAGGCGGGGCTCCCCCGGCCTGAACGTGGTAAGGGCTTGCACGACTTTTGAATCCCCCTCCACTCCTACCTGTTCCTCCGCTCTGCGCAGGCGCCTCTTTTTCCTTTGCGGTGAGGCCAAGCTGTCGCTGGAGCGGCTGATGACTTGAGGCTGCTGCTCCTTGCCCCGCTTCCTCCAAACGACTCTGTCTTTCCGTGAGCTTGTTTAGGCTTAGGCAGGCAGGCAGGACTGCCAACGCTGACTCCAGTTTTTCTGCAATTGCCGCAGCAGACATCCTCCTTTGGGCCGGTGTTTGCTTTGCTTTGGCTTTTGCTTTTGTCCCGGCCTTGCTCTTTGGAGGTGCTGGGGGCGGAGGCACGTCCTCCTCGTCCAGTGAGTAGAACTCCTCCCTTTCTACGCCCGGTAGCCATAAGTCCACCTGCGCAGCAGGCTCGGGATATAGGGATGAGCGAAGGGTCTTCGGGAAGGAAGGGCTCGACCGCTTCCGGCAACACGTGCTCTGCCAAACGCAGTGAGGCACAAATCGCTTCGTTGCAATCCACTACCAAGCAAGAGATCCTGGCACCGTGCTCCACAAGTCCACCGTCGGCCACAGTTGCGGCTGCACACTCGAAAAACTCCGAAGGACCTAAAACCTCTGAGGCGGGGACGGATTGAGAAAAGGCAAGAAGACCTTCGTCGAAAAATTGGGACGGCGCTGCAAGCAAAAGCCCGCCTGGACGCTTCAGGACAGTGCCCTTAGGAAGGGGTAAGCAGCTCCCTCCACAGTAAAGGGGACAGGTCAACCCTTGAACCTTGCTGAAAGCGGAAACCCCACGCTCGAACAGCCCTTGCATTCGAGCAGTCAAAACTTCGTCAATGTCATCGTGATCGAAACTGTTGACCAGTAACGCCTACGACCTGTACATCCGCGGCGCCTAGAGACGAAGCTGGGCACATGCTATCTGCGTTTGCAAGCAGCGCTTCGAATGATGTGCCCTTCCACACGCGGCGGTGAGAGAGGTGAATACCTGATACAAAGACATGAGACAAACCGGGCAGGGCCATCACCTCCACCTACCTGTCCTGCCTCCGGCCAGCTAGGATCATAAGTCCAAATCGCGAACAACTAGCACAGACACTTCTACCGAAAACATTGATCCCGGCGAGTGTCTTGCGAATGCATCACTGTCCCAGCCCAAGTCGGCCTCTTTGAGACCTTCATTCTCGAATGAGCTTGCATAACACTGCTTCTTGTACCCCGTCAGGCAGCGCGGATTGCACTCGTCCTCAAGCAAATTCACCAGCAATCAAGTCAGCAACAATGTTCGCTTCAAGCTGCCAAGTACCATGATTTCTTGCACTTTGCTGGTGCGAGGGCAGCCAAGACGCACCAGAATTCACGCCTATGACCAACTGCTTGATTTCAAGCCACAAGTCAGGTTTGCGACGCTGCCCAACAGCAGGATGCGATTGCAGCCGAAGCTTGCTTCAACCTCTTGATGCAAGCCGAGCAAAAGGTGAGTGGACCACAAGTGTACCGCAGAACAAGCGTACCGCAAAAGCATTTGCATGGCATGCGCCTCAGCAAGGGGAACAGCTTGTTTTCTTCCCGATAGTAGTCCACGAAAAGTCCCAACAACACGGTGTGGCGCAGAAGCTTCAACAGCAACAACAGACGAAGCACATAACCGGAGCAACAGTTTTGAAGAAAAGGGGCGGTCAGTCCCCAACGAAAGACCAGTACTCTCAATGAGCAAACTATGCCAATCATCACTAGTTTTCATGACCCAGTACCATCGTCGTTAGGCGCGACAAGCCTTGAAGGGATGGCAGCGACACAAGGAGCAGCCCAGTGGCCCAGATTGGCCCACATCCCAGAGCTGGCCAGGCTTCTCCTTGAGCTTTTTTGAGCGACTGCCACATGTGGTGGTATCTCGCCACTGGTTCCTGCACAGGTGGCTTAGCCTCCTGTAGGTCTTGCAACGTTCGCACAGCATGCCGGAGGTCCGTCTGATCCTCCCCAAGATGTCTCAGGATTTGCTGCGAAGCCCGCTCCATCCTGTCGGTCCAGGCTGCAGGCATGCTGAATTGTTGTTCGTTCGTGCCATCAATCCATTCCTCGTAGAGTTTGCTAAGGTGTGCTTGAAATTCCTGGCCCACTTGTGGCTTTGATTTCTGCTATGCCATGCGAGACTGTGGCCATAAATAATAATGTTTGAGGAAAGGCTCTCCCAAGCAAGGAGCATCAGACCAAGCCTTAGGAGCATAAGCAGGCCAATGCCAGTCCCTCCTCCTGCTTTGTTTTGTTTGCCAATGGTCCACTGGCCCCTGTCGACTCTAAATCCAGGTCCATGCCAATCCGCACACACACACACACCGGATGACCCGGCAGCCGGTCTACGAAAACCCACTTCCCACAATGGGCAGACCACATCGTCACGATATGACATGTCACGCCCTAATGTATTGCCATTGACATTACTCTCTGGAAGGGCTTTGCATGCACTTTTCTTGGTAAGCCGACAAAATTGTAAGGAGATGAAAAGCGATCCAGTCAGCACGAACCAGACAAACAGCTCGAGTTCTTGCCAAATTCGCCAAGCGAATGTTCAATCCCCCATGCTCAAGAATGGCCAAAATTCTTCGCGATGGCCTCAAACGCTTTCCAGCTGGCGGATGTTTGGTGAAGGCGTCCAGAGTTCCAAAAACGTCAAGGCAACAACCGAGGAGCTTGTGTGTCTCGTCTAGATATAGTTTGAAGCTTGGCACCAAGGAAAAATGCAGTCGGTGGGAGCTTCAAGTAGGGCACAAATGAGCATGTGTTCATTATGAAATCAAGGTTGGCATAGCAAAACTTGCCAAGGTGCCTTTCTCTTGTTGTTGTCTGAGGGCCGTGTCAACCAGTGCTCAAGGCTGATTTGCAGCTTCTGAGCCATGGTTTCAAATCTACACGCTCTTCCTTGCTTAGAGACCAATTCTGTGAGGTTTGACGCACGAGAGGCTATAGGTACGTGGGGCCTCGGGCCAGCTAAAAGCGCCCACGAGCAGAATTGCAGAATGACGGAATGATGAGAAGCAGGGTCACGCTGCATGTATGATGCCTTCCAGCAACCTGGCAAGCAAATACTGCAAACCCTCACAACGGACAACGGCTTCAACGTGAAATGCTTCTTGCCGGGCAGACTGCCACTGTGGACCTCCAGGTGCCTTGGGCGCAAAAGATTTTGCAGCAAAGCTGTGCGGAAAGAGCAAAACTTTCACTTCACTTCTGTGCACCGCACTAGGAATGATCGTCTGGGGGCTGACGCGCGTCCACCTCACAGCGCAGCTCCAGGCTGAGCTCAGATTACGTGCCAGGCGCATCAGGCGCCTGGGCTGCCTTCGGCGCAAGCTGCCTCGTGCGATAGGCGCGTGTCACGCTTGACTGTGCCGACGGCAAAAATCGCAGGCGCCGACGGTCCCCCGAGAAACTGTGGCCAAGTCAATCGGACCTTGTTGACATTCTGGCATGAAAACCCAAGCTTTTTCAACCAGCCTCTTGGATGCAAGCTTCTTCCTATTCCTTCTTCAAGACCTTCAGCACAGCCCGGCCTGCACATGCAACTGTGCGGACACCTGGATCTGTGGGCAAAAGCCTGCTGGGAATGCTGCTGCTTCAGTGCATCCTTCACCTGGCACCCGCAAGGATACGACCACCATCTCCGTAGGTTGTTTGCCAGCAAAAATGCTGCGAAAATGGCCAAGCTACAAGCGCGGCTTGTTGCGAGATGGCATAGAACTGCTCCCCGTCGGAAGCTGTTGACAGGAAGACGACGCCAACATCTGATCCTGCTCGTGACCGTGACTACACACCTTTTGTGCAGCAGTAGATCTGGCTTAGCGCCTTCCAGAAAGGAGATGTAAGCGTAGGCGAAGCCCTGCCACAAAGCAAGAGTTCGCAACCATGTTTGACGCCTTCACTTTGTAGCCTTCAAGACTTGAGTTTGCATCCAAAAAACCCTTCAAGAGCTTTGCAGCTTTGCATTGGCCCAGTAGAGACTGCCGATGAGCGCCTTGTCATTGTACTGGCTCATACACACAGGCGTCCAAGATTCGCCCGTCCGCAGTGAGGCTGAGGACATGATGATGTTCACCACCATGCCTCAGCAATTCGCACTGCATCGTCACATCCTGAGATACCACACGCACTTGTCCCCCTTGACATGAGAAATATTGCGTACTGAAGCTGGCATGGAGGCTAAGATCAATGCCCAAGTCCAAAGCATTGAGTCGGTACTGCCTCGCAGTTCTGGCATGGCAGAAACCATGAGCATGAGAACCTTTGACCTGTTCGAGACAGCGCTGAGAATTCGATGCCCGGCCTTGGAATGAGGTGCTCAGCTGCCCTATGAGAAATGGGCATTTCAACAAACAGGGATCCACTAATATATCCCCAGGATACCAGAATTCTTCTTATGGGGACTCCGAAAAGGGATCCCGTGTTTTTGGAGACTGCACTGAGAGGAAGACCATCAAGAATGCAAATAGCACGTTCGGCAGTCTCGCTGACTTCAGCGCCTGCATGTTCAAACCACTCATTTAGATAAAAGCTGCGGGAAACTGAGTAACTGACCTCTGTAGCTATACTGCGAACAGATGGAGCCAAAGGAAGCGGTTCGAATCCCTCGCACTGTAAGAACATGTCCTGCATGCTCCACAATGGTCATCACTGCAAGCGCAACTTCTAAGAAAGCTGCATGAATCAGCTTACACGTCCTGCACGCACCACCGAACCATGCTGTTGACGACCTGTTCAGTGCCTGAACCGAACAAGGCACAGAGGACGATGGCAGAACTCACCACAATCTGCAATGGCCTCCAAGCAGACCTCTCATGTCGTAGTTCGGACGGCTGACCAAAGTTCTCTCCTCAAATGGCTCCATTTCTGCCGCACTCAAGGCGGCACTCGCATTAGTGGTTAACTTACATCAGATGACTTTGAACAAGAGATTCAGAAGACTCATTATGCATGTTACCGTCCACGTCTGCCTGCCAGGAGCCTAGAGTATCCAAGTATGTCTTGACTTCTTCCAAGGGTCGATTCCTGCGGTGAGGATCGTAATGATTTGCATATGAACTCGCCTCAGCCACGCGGAGCTTGAAAAGCAGTCTCATCTAGGGAAGACCATGCCGCATGATCATGACTTCGGAATGCAAAGACGTCAGGCCCCAGTCTTGCAATCGACAGAGCGAAGCAGAAACTTCGCAACAAGGTGTGAGGGTCCGACTCCAACAAGCAGACCATGTCGCCATAAAGATCACCAGTGCTAGAGATGCAGACCAACCTGTCGAAACAGTGAGACATAGCGAGACAAAAAGTGTTGAATCTCGCGGATGCACATGCGCTAACTTGGACGCGAACCATAGGGGCCCTTTCTCCAGAAAGGCAAAAATGTGATCACCTGCAACCATGTACCTCCAGGTAAAGAACATGTCATGCTTGGTCATCCTACAGCACCCAGAAACCTCACTGAATTTTGAGAAGGGAGACGCATGTAGAATGCAAGCGATGTTAGAAGGAAGAGTCCTGTAGAGTAATGTCAACCTCCAAAAAACGTGAAATATCCGACTACCACAAGCTCCCCTCACAGATTCTGTTTGCATCTCCCATTGTCCTGTCTAAGGCCCCCAAGGCTTCCTGTGTTCCGCTGCCAGTATTCCTCCCTTCTCTACCAGCCTAAGCCGCTGCTTGAGACCTGCCTGCAACGCACAGAGCGCTCCCACTACACAAAGGAATGCAATGCCTCAGGCAATCTGCTGCAGGTCCGTCACAGAAGAAAAATTTGGCCATCTTTGACCTGGTATTCAGCCAGACTGAGACCCAGAACGGCAGAAGCCACAGTCGGCATGACAAGGCTTGGGCACGATGGCGGAGAGAGCTCCTGTGGTGCCGCTGAGGCCATCCTGAGCTGAGCATAGACCCAAGAAGGTCTCAACGAGTAACTAGAAGGAACTTTGCTCTTTGGCGCCTCTTCACCATAGCGAGAATAGACCGGCTTTCCGCTGTATGTGAAGACCTTCATTAAACGAATCTTGAAGCATCGGACGTTGTTCAATCAGTCGGGCATCTCACCATAACATGGCGCTTGTGACTGTACCTGTGCTGCACGGATCAGAACTTCCGACAGGCAAAGCGTAGCAGTCTAGCAAGCGCAGCAGTCCAATGCGCAGTTGGACACATGTAAGAGGCTCGCCACTCCTTGCTTTCGTCCGTCTGCTCCCGGCACTTCTTGTGCACTCGACGCCAAATGCGGTGGCACCTGCAACCCGTTGCAGATCAAGCGATTATAGCAAAAGAAGAGCGACTGTCTCTCAATGAACTCCGAGCAGCTGACCCATCACCAGGTGGTGCCAGCGAAGGCATCACCCGGACAGGCACGCTGGGTGTAGCTCTTTCTGGCCTACGGTCGAGAAGACTTCAGCAATGAAGAGCCCTAGTCAGCAAGTTACATGTTTGTTGTGCTTGCACAACCCTGGCAGATACTGCTCTAATTGGTGCTCAATCCGATGGTGTTTTGTGACCTGACCTGGTATTGACATTTGGGTCTTGCTTTCGCTCAGACAAACCAAAAAGATGTGAGCCTTCCAGAAGAATGCGCACCGAGCAATCCTTTCTGCAATCAAGACGTGAATTCAATGTGTTGCCTTGCAGTCGAGTCTGCGTCTGGGCTGCTAGCCTGTTGAAAGGCAAGAGCAATGGCTTGATGATGTCTCAATTATGTCTCAATTGAGTCTCAATCTTGGCAGAATCAACGTAGCTAACAGGGTACACAGCGGGCGCAGAGCTGCCTCCGATGCATCTGGGATGTTCGGAGGCATCATCTGCCCCAGAGCCTCCTGCAAGAAAACAGCATACCAAAAGTGTTTGCTCAAATTGTTTGATTCTTTCAGCGAGATCTAGAATGTGGATGCCGAAGGTGTGCGCGAAGCGGGAACCTAACAACCTGCGGAATCACGAACCTTCGCAACTTGAGACTGCTGCAGAGAAAGTGAGGCCATATCCGGCTTCGCTACTCTTGGTACTTGGTAGCAAAGCAAGCTGTAAAATTAAATCTTGAGTCTGGGCTGAAGGCACCGTGCGGATAACTGTAGACTGAGCCTGTGCTGTGTAAATGCTGCTAGAAGCTTCTTGGCTTGAACAAAGCTGTGCAAAAAGAAATCTCCTTGTCAGAAACATCAGCAGATTCTGCCAGAGCTCCATGTCCTCTCGAAACTTCTGTAGTCAGGATTAGCGGGATGCTGGCCTTTTTTCCCAACATGTCGCCTTGGCCATCTAGCTCCTCGACCGATTCCTCTCAGCCAAGTAACACCGAGCCCATAGTGAATCCTGCAACCAGCTACCACCTCCGTCTCAACATGTTGTGGAGGTTGAAGTCCGGAGTCTCGGATCAAGCGGTCGAGTGATGTTATCTGGACAACTTTATTCAGCTCATGCATGACATGTTAACGCATGTTTAATGTCTCTTCTTGCTGCCAGGGAACCGAAAGCCTCCATGCATGCAGACCCGCATCAGCGTTAAGGCGGCCAGCCCAAGGACTGCTTGCTGCTTGAATCTGGCTAGTCCCGCTGGGCTTGGGGCCTGGGGGAAGCATCTTACGGAGTGGTGTCGTCCTGGACGCTACAATACCCTACGCCTCCACTTCTGGTGCGCTACGTTCCTGGCCAGACCACATCTTCCACAAGTAAAAGGCACAGCACCGATGCTGCAACCCTGTACATGTTGGCATTGTCTGGCTCCTTTTCCTGCACTCACTGGTCACGGCAAAGGCCTTAACCTGAGACTCGAAGCTGAGCTTGGGCCCTACGCCTGGCTGTAAACCGCTGTGAGACAGGGCTCTGCTTCGAGCTCAGTAGCGATGGTTTGCATTGAGCTTGGGCGCCTAGCAGACCATTCAAGGACAGCAGCTCCCTCCATACACTCATCCTCTCCATCTTAGGTACAGCTACTGCACTGCCGACCCATGGTAAGCTATCCCATTCTTCTGAACTTCAAGTACCTGAAGTTCTGCAGAAAGCATGGAATCTGTGGATGCGTCATCCTTGCCTTCCAGTTGAGAGGGTGCGTCTCTGGGGTTGCATTGGGGTCCTCAAGTAACCAGAACCAACTCCACGAAGCACAAGCAGAGCGAAGCAGAGCGAAGCAGAGCGGAGGCGGCAGGGCTGTCAGGATCTCCTCTCTGTAGATCTTGACGGTCTTGTCGCACTCTGCCGTCAGCAGACGACTGCCACTCTGGTCCAGCCTTGCATTCGCATGCAACTCGTGCCTTTCCTGCTGACTGTACTGCCAGGTTCCCGGCGCCATGTCAAAGATTGCATTTTCAGCACCTGCAGCAAGCGAGGCCACGTGGGTGTCGTTACCCGCCTTGCTTCTCTGGGGCTCGTGGGCTCGTGGGCTCGTTCCCTGTTGCAGTGCCAGACCCTTCCTCCATCCTTTCGCCCGAAACAGAGGGTTGACAGCTGAATGAAGTTGATATTGTGCACGTGCCTCTTGCAAAATCAATGCCTTTTGTTGGGGCGGGGGCAGGTGCTTTGTTTTGTTGTTTGCACCTTCCAGGAGGCCCAACACCGAAAAAAACACCACTCCCCCCCTTCGAGGCCCAACAAAGCCGTGGAGTGATCTTCTTTACACACAAAAGACTAAATTTTTTTGGGTTCCCCCCTAAGCCGCATGGTGCTTACTACGAGCTGATACCCTGCCAAAGCCCACAATATTTCTGCACTCTACGAAGACGAACCGTCAAAAAAAAACAACATTGCTGCCCTTCGTGGCAAGCATGACAAGCACGCGCACGGGACTCTCTAGTGGGGACGCGATCAGGGCGCCGAATTGGGAAAACGCTCCGCAGCGCATTGCGAGCTAAAATCGTGCTAGAAATGAAGACAGCCCTGCGCGAAAATGAGCCGTCAAAAGCGAGGAGAATGGGAGGAGAGCGGCCAGGACGCCAAATGATAAAACGCTCCATGAGGGAGTGAATCGCGAGTTGAAATCGTGCCAAAAATCACGACAGTTCTGCACTTTATGAAGATGTTCCATCAAACACAACGCCGTTTGCACTTGAAGCACGCCCACGAGACTATGGCGGGAGTGCGATCAGGATGCTAAAGGGAGGACGCTAGACGAGAGCCAAATTTTGAACAACCCACCCAAGCGTCGCGAGCCAACATCGTCCCCAAAATCGCTTTAAGTCTGCCCTTTACAAAAACAGGCCTCGGGCATTGTGATTGAATATGAAAACACTGGGGCGAACATGTTGGAAACCACCCTGCCTTGCACGCAACCTTTGCAAGCATCGGCATGATTATTCAATGGTCGTTGGAACAAGGCTTGGTGCTAAGGGTTCGAGGTCTTTGCAAGCAAGGTAGCTTGGCCCACTTCAAATGTCAAAGAAGCTGCCGGTTGCCGAGGTAAGCTTCCCCGGCTTAAAGCGGCTGGGCCTGGGGCCACATGAATTTCAAACCCGCTGGCAAACATGATTATCGGATGTCATGCTGATCGTGGGGAGGGGGGGCACAGCTCCCCTACTTGCAAACGGAATGACCAAATGATTTGATTTTTTAAGCGAAACACTTAAAGATACACACTTGCAGCCAGTTACTTGCGCGGCTTACAAGAAAGAAGGGTTGGGGGGACCCCATTCCAGAGCAGAACTCCGCCCCAATAACACACTTTGCCCTAGCTCACATTGCAAAGTGCGAATCTGCAAAGTGCATAGCTCCAAAGTGCTCCACAGGGGATGAAAAACCACCTGTCGCACTTCTCTGCAACAGGCACAAGCCCCGCACTCATGCTTCCAGGCTGAGGTATTGCCTGGCGCAGAATGGATCAGGGAGGCAAACTGCTCAAGTTTTCAGCTGTTCGGCCTCCAGACTCTGGAACTTGTGGCCACTTCTCCAATCCTGCTTCAAGGCAGCATGTTGCCCGACCAGATCATGCAAGCCCGACCACATGTGCTAACCGCAGGTCGTGTCCCAAAAATGGAGGTAGCCATTGTCCGTTCCAGCTATTAGCTGCGAGGAGCCCTGTTGACCCTCACGGATGGTGCAACCTGCCATCAGCGTTGGCATGCGAGATGCTACTTGCTTTTTGACCCCGGTTCCCTGACAAGGTGACTTTAAGACATTTCAGGTCCATGTCCGGGGCCAGGGAAACAGGCTGACTCGTAGTTTTGCACTCCTATTAGTTTTGCGAGAGGGAACTGCAAATAGGTTGGCAGCGAATTGTTTTGTTGCAGCACAGCAATCGCAACACCGATCTCGAATCGAAAGCGTCAGATGATTCTGCATCTGACAAATGTAAAACTCCAACTCCGGATATGCAGCAGAACCATGGAGGTGCGCAACATGTGAAGGCAACATCTGCTCTAGCGAGACTTGCAATGGAGGCACCCACCGCTTACTGCTTACTGAGCCACGTGCTAAGCTCTTGCGAACATTCTTCAGCGCTTCTGAAATGAACTAGCAGTGTCTGGATCATTCCTCGGAGATTGAGAAATGCTAGTGCATCGCGGCAGTGATTTCTGGAGCGAGAATAAACGTTTTATGGTAGTTGTAGCCCGTTTTACTTGTTGGATTCCGCTTTCCCATCCATCTTCGGAACCTTCGGCGGTCTTCGGACCATGCTCTTTCATGAAAAATCTTCTCGGCAGGGTTTGTGAGAAGGGGAGGTGCCAGGCGAAATAGCCTTACATCTCAGTGCACCTACAAGAAAGAAGAAAAAGGAACCACAAAAATGAACGCAGGAACCACGTCAAGCAAGCCCAACAATGCGTTGCATAATGAAATGCAAGTTTTTGTAGCTGCACGCTGCTTGTGAAAGTCTCTCGAGTTTTCCAGCCCCAAAACCTCGAAAATGAAGACTCCCCCTCAACCCCCCTTGGGAATCATCCTTCTGGCACGGCTTTCCAAGCAAAAAGACAACCTGCGGGGGAGTCACCGCTTTGGAGTTTTCCAGCCCCAAAAGCTTGAAAATGGAGACTCCCCTACCAGTACCAACCCACCTTGCAAGTCACCCGACTGTCAAAGCAAAAAGACAACCTGCCGGGGGTCATGATTTTGGATCTTTCTAGCCCCAAAAGCTTGAAAATGGAGACTGCCACACCAATCCTGCTTGGGAATCACCATTCTGGTGGGGCTTCTCAACCAAAAAGACAACCTAGTTGGGAGACCGTTTTAAGAGTTGTTTAGCCCCAAAAGCTGAAAAAGGAGACTCCCACCAATCCCCCTTCTGGTGGGGCTGCCCAACCAAAAAGACAACCCAACCTGCACGGAGTCACCGTTTTTGAGTTTTCCAGCATCCAAAGCTTGAAAATGGAGACCTCTCCACCAACCACCCGCTTTGGGAGTCACAGTTTCGGAGTTTTGGAGTACCAAAACCCGATTGAATCTTGGGGTTGTCCCCAGGTGCTGCTCTGACTGTAAAACGGTGACTGCCCCGCAGATTGTCTTTCTGTGGGACAACCCCACCAGAAGGGTGATTATTAAGGGGGATTAATGGGGGAGCCTGAAAGGTGATTCCCAAGCAGGATTGGTGGGGGAGTCTCCATTTTCAAGCTTTCTGGGCTAGAAAGATCCAAAATCATGACCCCCCGGCAAGTCGTCTTTTTGCTTGAAAAGCCTCAGAGGGGCGATTCCCAAGACAAATTGCTGGGGTCTCCATTTTCAAGCTTTTGGGGCTGGAAACTGCAAAACGGTGACTCCCCGCAAATTGTCTTTTGGTTGGAAAGCCTTAGCAAAAGGATGATTCCCAAGCGGGGCTGGTGGGGAGGGACCTCTTTCAAAAGCTCGTCATGCTTGTCATGGCTGCATCATGCGACAATACCACTTAGCACTATCGTGGCTAGAGGTTGCGACCATATCCATATTCCAGGAATGCTGTTACTCGTACTGTTCCAGAAACCTTGTTCTGGTTACCACCACGTCTTTAGCTGGAGTACTACCTGAGTCGCAAGAGAGGGGTCTTGGGTTTCTGCCTACCATCATCGTAAAGAACTCAGGTCATAACACGGCGGGTGTGTTTGAGTACTGCTAGTGTCATACGGGCCTCAGTTTCAAGACTCGTGGTTTTGGACGACTACCGATTCTCAGAATGACAAGACTGTGTTGGCTGCCGGCGTGCTCAATGGGATTGGTAGATACTACCAAAGGGCCAGAATCATAAGAATGAGGTTTTGGAGACTGCGCACAGACACTCGGCATCCATCACAGTGAGGCGTTACAAGCGCTGTCGTTCACTGCGCGAGCGCATACCTGCTCTAAGCCCATTACCCTGAAACTACATCCCTGCGAAACTGGAAGCTTGAGAGAACGTCACTATATATGTGAAATGCAACTTGCTCTCAAAGGGCATAGCGGTTCTTTCTTGGGACTGGCATCAGCCCCATGCGTGATGGCAGCACAATCATTCTCCAACTGAACTTTCTTTTCGTCGTTCTGACAGTGTACAAGACGCTGTTGGGTAGAACACGGGCTTGACCTTCGTGGTGGAGTCCAATAGCAAAGTCATATCAGAAGCTGCAAAAGGAGCAACGGCATGCAAAAGTCGCGGGTCGTGAGCCAAAACAAGTCAGGCTGACAATTCACAATGGCATTGTGGCCCTGAATGTTGCGCTCAAACGCCCCTTTGGGGCATTTCCACACCTGTGTCACCGCGCGCTACGCTGAGACTATGAGCTTGTGTGCAAAAAACCGCGCCTTGTTGTTGTCCGAAGAGCACGAGACAAAAGTGTACTCAAGTGGATGGATCGCCAAAGCACGTATGCTCTTCCTCAGATGCTGATCACAAGAGTGGCAGCTCCAACATGTGCAATTGCCGTCTGCACAGCATGGTAGCTATGGCGCTGGCTTGTGATTTGTCAAAGTAACCTTGGCCAAGGCATTGGCAAGGCGCTGTACGAAGCTTAATTGATGCTAATTTCAGTGATGTATCCCCAGAGTCAATACTATCCCAAGTTTAAAGTTCACTATAAGGAGAGAAATCAGCTTTGAATGTTTTGGAAAGCCCCATGTTTTTTCAATGGACGCACCCATGATGTCTAGCAAGCTATAACATCGCTCGGACTAAGCCAAATTGTGAAGGCAGCTGATCTACTGTAACCTGGGTGCTGACCGAGCATTTGCCGGCCGCGAGGTCCCACAATCGTACCTGCACTGGCACCGCTACAGATCCAAGCTATTGGGGTTCCTTGAGGCATTAAGTCCGCAACCATTCTGTCCATGGAACCACTGATGAACTGGGGCTCTGCAGCCTCATAGCACCATCGAGTGACCCTCTAGCTCTGTAGCTGCATGATTCCGTCCCGCGGCCTGCGATGTCAACGAGCAAATGGCGTTGGTATGGCCCGTGAAGACAAAAATTCCAGTCTTGGTGCGCATGTCCCAAATTCGAACCGAGCCATCTCTTCCGCCTTGTGAGGGCAACAACACAGGAAGTCAGCGCTGTACTTCGTGCTGTTTGAACGCAACTGTCGCAGCATGTGCTTATGAACAAAGTCATGCACCTGTCGCGAGGATGTTCAGTGTGGGATGCAAAACGAGGCAATACACCTCTGCAATACCATTAGTGAGGCTTTTCTGAGATGTTAGCTTAGTCTCAAGACTCCAGCAAGCGTGTGGCTGAGGTACCAGCACCACTGAGGTGTCCATGGTAATTTCGAATTACCTGGCACGGTGAACATGAAAGCATCGAGCATCAGGCTTCAAAGTATTGCAACTGCGCACGGCTGGCCATATTCTGCTCTAGGTCCCAGCACTTCACCTCGCAATCCTCGGACGCACTGAAGAGGTATGGATGCCTGCGCCGAAGCCCCGAGATGGGGCCGCTTGCGCTCAACTTTTCGCCTTTTCAAAACCCTGCCTATCAGAGATGGCAACAGCGCGCACAGTGCTGACATGCCCCGTCAAGGACAGCTTAAGCCTCCAAAACAATTGATGCACATGGCGCTCCCGTGACTGAAGTCTTCTGAGAGTGTAGCGTGCCACTGGCCAAATCCCAAATTTTGATAAGGCGATCATTGCCCGAGGATGCAAACCTGAGCAAACACAAAGTGGCGCTGCGCAGCACCGGTCTGGACGCAGCACCTGGGACCTGGCAATAACAACAAAAACAAACAGCCTAAGGCGTCCACCACTCGTTGGTTGGGTCCACGGCGACGGTCCGTACCCAGCCTTCGTGGCCAGACCTTTGACGATTCGACGCACGTGTGCATGTTCAATCTGCGAAACCCTTCTGACTTGGCCTTGAAGTGGCGTAATATGCCAAATATGCCGGAACTGACTCAGTGCTAAGCTAATGTTTGGACTTGAAGAAACGATCTTGTAAACAATTGCCAGTGCAAGGCCCTGATAGCTGTGGCAATAAATATTTTCCTTACCTTGGTGCCAAGCATCAGAGACTAAGAGGTAAACCCCTTTCCACAGAATGCAGTTCTTTGAAGAGTCACACAGCGCTCTCGCTGGTTGACTGCTGCAGGGCCATTTCCAGCTGGCTCTCTGTGAGTCAGTGAAGCGCACAGCAATCTAAATCCACACCTTCAACAACTCCCGGCGACGCTTGACAAACAGGCGGCCCTGTACGTAAGTGCTCACCATCACAGCTTCACAGCTACGTAAGCTTGGGTGAAGGCGCGTGCGCCTTCAAGGCACTATGTCAAACCGAAAAAGCTTCTGCAGGTTCAAATCAGTCTCGGGTTGGTTCCACACAAATGAATTCCCTAAACAAAGATTCCAAACAGGTAACTCCTCGACTTTAATGCAATGGTCCATCACTGCTGGCGCACAGACATTCAGGTGGACTCCCCACATCAACCCAGGCTCTCTTGCTAGCAGGCCTTTGGCAATCTTCAACTCCTTACAAGCAATTCCATTCGACACCCTCCAGTAAGGCGTGGCCCATGCAGCCTTCGCCTGGCTGGTCGCACTTTGTCATTGTGACCCCAAAGTTGATCGGAACTCAGGTTGCTCTGACTCCAAGGTCTCAACAAGTACAAGCTCCCAGCGCAGCGTCCAGCTTGCTGCAAGCCCAGGGGCCGAATTGAACAAGAACCGCCCCTTGCAAGTATCAAACTCGCGACAGAACTGAGCAATTGCTCTGTCTGCATCATTCCATCTTTCAGAACGGATATTTGTACCGGGGCGATGCCAACCGACCAGAAACAGAAATCGTGAAGTCGTCATTGAACGAGTTCGTCGAGACGATGCCTTTCCGATCCAGGCACGGTTTCCATGCTCCCTCTTCCACACGCATTTTTGTCCTTGCATGACAAGACCAGACATTGAAGTACTTTGACTCAATTGGGCATTGAAGGCTCTTCCAAGAAGATAACGAACGCAGCTTGCAGACAATTTGAGCCCTGAAGGTAGTTCCAACGAAGGTCGGTCGACGATCAGACCAACTTCTGTACATTCAATTTCCGGTCCCGTGTGCATGTACTGGTTTTTGCAACATAGCATTGCAGCTGATGAGAGTTCAGAACCTCAAACTTGCAACCATTAGGTGCCGAACATCACCCGCATCAACTTCCACGGAGGATGCCAAATAGGTTTGGGAATCTCGGGACGTTCGCGTAGCGGTCTTACCTGGCCGCTAGCTCAGCCTTCTCCCTCAGAATGCATGAATGCTGTGATACTTGACTATGCCTGAATCTGCGTTGATGGATCTGCAGGAGCCTTTGGCGCGATTGGCACAACCTGAAGCATGCAAACAAGCTAGTTGAGTTTCACGTCCACGACAACTGCTCTATTGCAACTGCACGACATGACAAACAGGCATGGTGGGCAGGCCCCACTGCTGGACCGCGGCTGCCCTTCTCGTCACCATCCTGACAGCAGGTTGGCGGTTTGTCAGATACAGCATCGCTCACGAAGTGAGAGTGTAAAGCAAGCCAGACCGGCGGTGATCATTTGCGTAATCGCAGATGGCAATGCCTTCATGAAACAAACAAGGATTCAGCACAGTTGGAAAAAGAGATCCATCGACAAGTGTTTCTCTGAAGGGGTGGCTTATCAACAAGTTATCAGCCCAAATTTCAACAAGCGTGTGCTTGCTGCCTCCTGTGTCGCATCATCGATCGCAGCCCGCAAAAACGGCAGTCTGAAGAGACAGGCGCTTTCTGTGAACTGGCATTTGATGCAACGAGGACTTGAGATCCAAACGCAGTCACTGTTTCATCTGTGACTTGCTCAGGGACGTCTCGAATATGCTGATACCTTCCACAACCGTGTCGCATGACAGGCAACGTCTACGGAGTTCATGAACAAGCATCGGACGACGGTCTCTGACACGTGCAGCATGCTTGGGGCTAGAATGGATCAACAGCATCAACAGTACAAGAAAAGTGCACACATGCAGTCTCCAGCAAATTACGCGGTCCACTCGTATTGCAGCTTGAACCAGGGAAGCATGCGATCACATATCCACTGAATCAGCACTGCAAGTCAAAGTACATGTTTTGGCTCAGGAAGGAAATTCAACGTATCGTCCCGTGTGCGATTTTGTGTGAGGCTCTCCTCTGATACAAGCCTGCTACAGGCGCACCCGCAGTTCGGAAGCGAGATGAAGCGATCCCAAAGGGACACGGTCACAGATGTCGTGGATACACGGTAAGTGATGACGGTGTTCCAATAGCTGCTGCCAACGTCTCTCCTTGGGCAGTGTTTAGCAATGTTTAGCATACTTCCTGTTCTTGTCGGGCCCAGACCAAAGAGCCGGGCTGCAACTTGCACCGGCCGGGCGACCACGATGAAGGCAGCACAAAGGTGAAGGGCAAAGGTGAAAGTGACCACCAGCACTTTAGACTCGACAAGAGTCCATGTCGTTTCCCGCATGCAGGTATTGAAGTGAATGATTTGATCTCCGAAGCACACGACGGGCTGAAGAGTTGTCGCGTTGCAAAAGGCTTTTTGCTGAGGATGTTCAAGAAGAAGTAACCCAAGTTTTGCAGGAACCAAACCTGGAATCCAATAAACCAACTTCATCGCGTGCCAAGACCAGACATATATCGGTTGAGCCGGAAAAGCGGAGCTTGAGGCCAAAAGGGCTTAGCAAATTTAGCAAATAGAACAGCGTTTCAATTTGAACAGACCCTGCCGTCTACTTCATGGCGCATGGCAAATGAGAAGGAGAAAGTTGACTGGTACTGCTGGGAGAGTCCGAACTACAACCTAGCCGGCAAGAAGATGCATGGAGCTGAGACAAGCTCCGGTGAACATGTTTTGCATTCAGACGTAACAAGACTCAGCTCGTGACCAGGCCTAGAGAATTGATTGTGGACACTCCTTCCGACATCACACTAGGCAGAGCCAGTCTCCTCCTTCTCAATTACCCGCAAACGGATACATGAATATTGAAATCCATCCCTGCAGCCACTTCTTTTGAACTTGTCAGCAGAGACCATCAAAACATCTCGAGCAAAGACAAACTTGCTCTTGCATCACTTGCGTTTAGAACATGTATGAGCATGTCACACGTTAATGCAGAGAGGCGCACTCGTCATGCATCTTCAGACGCAGCATGGCCTCTGTGCCCCGAGAATCCTCACAAAATCAAATATAAATGCACCAACTGTCAGAGACCTGCTACTGCCCAACCTCTACGCGCTTTAACTCCTCGTTCCCCACGAAGAGATCATGCGTTCGTTTCAAAGACTTCCTGCATTGAACCGTTGGCAGAGCAAGCATTCAACATACTCTGACCACGCACCGAACCGGCCTGACAGCGAGCGTAACTGGTGTTCTTTCTCTAGAACCCAGCCTGAAGTTATGTGATCCTAATGAGCGACGCGATGCACAACAAAACCACTGAGCCCTTGACGGATCCACCTGAACTCAGGTCACAAGTTGCAAGTGTTGTTCAAGCTAGCATCCACACAAACTGGGAAGCAAGACCCTCATCATGAGGACACGTCTCGCTGCTGTGAAATCAAAACGTGTGGAAGGGCTTGCCTTTTGTCCATGACGCTTTTGGATACTGCGGGCAGCAAGATCCGCATGATGCATTGCTCATGAACAGAGCTTCCCAATCTGCCATTTGGGCAGTCTTGTTGCAAGCTACATCTGCAGCGTGCAAGGGACCAACCCAAGGGTAATTCATGATGCCACCAGCCACCGCAAACAGCGACGCGTCGCTACCAAGAATCAAATCAAAACGATGATTTCAAGCGCTAAGACCTGCGCCTCCAGTTGCTGTACGTAGATGCCGAAACAAAACCAGCGTCACAGCTTTTGCGGTCCCTTGTTGCAAGCGAGCGTACGCTAGTGAAGTGGAAAAAATATGGTGATACCATTCTTGGACGGCAGAATACAAGAGTAGGTACATGCAAACAAGATCCTGGCGTAAAGACCAGAATAGGAACGGTGGAAATGGCAATGTTCAATCAACAACTGAAAGACAAGCAGACAGCCAAAGCTTGGTAGCCAGCCTGAATTAAAGGTCTTCTGGAGCCCCACGGTACTTTTTCAAACTTCACAACCTCTTCAAACATCCTAAGGCTAGGAACCCCTGGAGGCCGGAAGCCCCAACAATCTTCTAGCAGTTAAATCTTACATCTTGCAGTTCAGAGACCTGAAACCTCGCAATGCATTTGGAAAAAGACAATGTTGCCTTCAACTAGGGTTTCTTAGGAGGCAGCAGCACTAGCAGAATCGCCTCGTTTGCCAGGGGTCCCAGCAAAAAACCACTCGAGATGGATTTTCCTGGAGTCCGGTTGTACACCGCAAACCTCCAGATTCCAGATCACCTTACCCTAAAACATGCTGTGCATGCAAGTGCCACCAGATTCCCCAATAAGTATTGAAACATTATACTGGCAGTACCTCTCACCCACGGTCTGCTTTCACAGAAATCCTCGCTCGCTTTGTGATGGTGCAGAGTGCGCGCCTGCACTGAGACACACGTACCAACATCCTGAAAGATCATGTAAAAGGGAACCCGTGGATATTACCTCCTCACACAGAGCGCTGACCTGCATTTGAGAATAGAAAAAGAGCATCAGACAACTTCATACAGAGTTAGGGCTCCGAGTTCTGTTAGATGTACTTTGAAAATTGAAATACTCACAAACAAGTGAAATCTGGATAGTGGGCCTTGGAACACAGAGGCAAGGTTCCTGAGCGATTTGAACACCACAACCTTGGTCCCATAGCTCTACCTTGGAAATAGCGGGAAAATTGACTCGAACTTCAAGTTTAATGGCCATAGAAAGGAAAATTCCTCGGCACTAGTTATGAGAGTTGTGGCTACAAACGGCCAATGCGTTGAAAACTTCCTAAAATTTGTGCAGGATGAGCTGTGGAATCAAGATTTGCGTTTAGCTGTCCTGGAGAATCTTGGTTCCTGGTTCCGCGGCCGATTCTCTTCGATTTCAACCTTTTTGTTTCAATTCAAGCTAGTCAGGGTAAAGCCTGGCACAACCACTCTCTCAAAGACGCAAAGGAATCTTGTTTCATCATTCTCACCAAGGGTTTCTAACATTTCATTCCACTGCCACCTGCTAACATTTTGCAAGGTAAAGCTGTGGAACTCGGATTCCGCACTGCATGACAGTTCTTCATATGAGAAACTTGGTTCCCTGGCTCGTCTCGGAAATTTGAGCCAAAGTTTGACAGATTCTGACGATCAAAATTCTGTGAAATCTTGGCTGAACATTTCACGGCCAACAACTCACCCTGAATTTCATAGTTTCAAATTCGCATCAAACATGTTCAGGGCACCCCGTGGCCCCATGATTCCTGCAATTGCATTCCCAAGGAATCTTGGTGCTCGGTGCCGCGGTCAAAGAAAGTTGAATTGAGCTTAGTTGCTTTATCCTTTTTATTCCTGGTACACCTGTGGAACAAAGCGTCCAAACACGAGAGCAGTTGCGCAAATTACCTGTAAAAACCTCGAATAAAAAATCAAGGGCATCGTTTTTTGTAGGGGCCTATCGCTTTACAGGGCTTGGGCACACTGCGATGTTCATGCTCGTCGGTTGACACTGTTTTGCCAGATCCCTCGCGTGGATGGCCCACATTTTTGCTTTTCGTCGTTGCTTTTGGATGGGATCCTGATAAGTTGCAATTTTGGGCTATCGTTTGGGGGGCATATTCTTTTACTAAGGTGTTCATCATGTCTGGATAATTTCTAATCTGCCTGACCTTGGCTATGATACGATAATAAAGGCGGACACTCATAAAATATTTGCATATATATATATATATATTAGATAGACGTAGAGTAAAAAAAAAATAGGTTTTGGGGGGTACCATACATATATATATATGTATATACATAATTTCCGGATTTCCGTTCGTAAATTCGTTCAAACTATACATTATGATCAGAACTGGCATCCAAAATACAAAAATCCAAGATGCAAACCTCCTGAGGGCTCCCCAAAAGTTTGGGAATTCTGGACTTACACAATGTTCTTGAAATCAACGCCAATACATGCTTTAGCTGATTCTTAAACGAACCGTAGACGAGTTTTCAAAGTCAGCTTTCTAAACAGAAGCGCTTAGAATAAATGGGTCTGATGCAAAACCTTGAATCATAGGCTTCTGCCAAAACAACAGATCTGCTCCATCTACATTCCTTGTAATGATTCGCCTCAGCGCTGCCGAAGGCGCAAAGGTTCCTACAGGAGCTCCTACCCGCACCCCCACCCCCCACCGATGCCCCCCCCATTCAGTTCGCGTCGGGACCCCCACCCGACCGCCCCCAAGGGCTGCTAGCCTAAAGCAACTTTCATGCAAGCGGACATTGACTTGACGATGGCTGTGGCGGCGGAGGTTACAGCGGCAGTGGCGGAAGCCCTGGCACCGGCAGCAGTTGCACGTAAAGTATCCGTAGAACACTAAACCAGCAGCATAGCACAAAGAGCCGCCGCCGCCCCACAACTCGCACTTGCAAGCATTGAATCGAAAATTTTGCTCCCAGAGCAGAGCCCAACTACCCGACAACGTGCTCTCATCTTTTGGCAGTTTTTGAGGCGCAGGCAGATGATTCCGCAACCGCTGCTGTCATCTCCGAGTCCTGCTTGGCGCCACCAAGCTGCGCCACTTCAACAATCTCAAGTCTAGCAACATCTAACTGCTCAACGAGACATGAGACATGTTTGAAACGAAGAAAAACGAAGAAAGCTGGTAACTTGAAAGTCCTGGATCTTCAGCTCAACAGCTCAGGGTCCCCCTCCCTGCCCTTGCCCCCGAGTGCAAAGGAGGGAGGGCCCGCAGCCACTGAATGTGAGGGTGGCGAGGCACAGTAAAGAAATTTGAGATTGGCATATGACTTTCACAGTGCTGCATGCAAACTGTTGGATACTGCAAAACGCACAGTCACACACTTTTTGGGATGTCAGCTCATCACGCCAACTTGGTGGGAATCAATCTCTGGACGGCACCTGGAGCTGTGCTGTGCAACATAAAGAGCTGCTGACCACAACGCCCCCGTGAATCATGCCAAGGAGGCCAGCACCACTTTCCAGGTATTCCTCGCGGGTAATCCAATACCTGGGGTTCGCCTCAGGAACACATCACATAGTGTTCAAGACATCGCACAAAGGGGGTCCATCCCATGGTGCCTGCTGCTCGTAGGCTTCGGCCATGAGGGATGCACCCGAGAAGACCATATGTCTACGGTCAGGAGGATCCTGGATTCCCATCGTGCAGCTTCACTCGTCAAGGACTGTGAGGTGACATTGTGACTTCCTCGACGTGGACTTTGAACTTGGAAAGGCGAGATGTGTCACCACCAAGCACGTTCTGCAAGTACAGCGCCCTCAGGTCCTTTGAAGCCACTTCTGTGCAGACATAGAAACACATGGCAAGCAGCTGAGAAGCTGAAAGAATTCTCTCTCCTTCTCCAACCTCGATGACATACCGGGAAACATGGTCGTTCCGCCAGAAAGCACAATTTGTTGAAAATAGTCCTTGCCGCTCGTCTCACTCTTGAGACAGACAGTTGGCTACAAAACGGTTCATGCCACGTTAAATGCTCCTTCTGAACATGGATATCAGACTTGCGTATTGTGTTGAAAACCTCAGATCACAGCGAGTCTTGGGACTGTCATTCCAGAAAGTCTCAGAAGGCTGAGGAGAATGCCAAATCGGCCAAACCGTCGCCGTCACCATAGCCACCCAAGGCAGGATTAAATCTGCAGGCATGGCTAAGCATCTCGGAAAGTCTGCACAGAAGCATCAAGCATCAAAGCCGAGAGGATGGCAGAATCTCGGGAGCAAGGAACCGCTCAGCTCCGACTCGCATGCTGCGACTGTCAGGAAGAACATACCTCCACAAACATCGAAAAAATGTTGACATTTGTTAAACACACATCGCCAAAGGAGGCGCTGTCTGTCTACCAGCGTTGTCTCGCGAGCCTAGGCTTGATCTTGATGCATCACGCTCTCTGCCCAAGTACGCTGTGTCCTGGGCCAGTTTCCTCTCTGCCTCTGGATCGTGAGCAATGTAGCAGAGCTTCTGCTTGACCTGCAATTAAGCCGCAACAAGGCGAAGGGGCGAAGCATTCATGGACAGTCTCGGATTTTGGGGCCTCGCGGACAGTTTCGAAATCTGCGGTCGAATTCAAAGGATGGCCCTGCCCTCCAGGCAGTACATCGCCGAAGGCCACACGCCCGCAAAACAGCTTCACACAACAGGCCTACGAGCAGCTTCATCAACTGCTCCGTCACATGTCTCCCAGCAAGATTCACCTGATACGGGACATCATCTGGCAAAACATCGGTCTGCCGTCTGCGCACCCTTTGCACCAGTGCCGGCTCCAGGTATCCCTCGCTGATGGGGACCAAGTGTGTGACACCGTCCCCGGAATCAACCTGGCAAAGAAAAGCTCATGACCTCCAAGTTGTTTCTCTTAAACGCTTTGGACAATTTGGGTTGGTGGTACCACGAAACCCGAGTCCAGGCCACGGGAATTCAATGCCAAAATGGCCTGATGGACACGGCTTCAAGCACCTGCAACGAGTTGTCCCTACATCTGGATTTTTTCAGCTGCGCCTGAACTGATACGTTCACTGCGGTGAAGCCATAGCGCTCAAACATGATCTCAACCTTTCAGCGCCAGCATGAATTCTGGCCAAAGGCATAAAAAAGATTTCAGCAAGTGCTGTGCTGACAGCAGCTGGCTGTTTTTGTTCAACAGTCCAATCTCGCACCATGCTGATTATTCTTCCAAAGCACGGCTAAATCTCAATAGCAAAGCTGCCCATCAAGTTTCGGCCTGCATATATGTGCCAGACACTCGCTGTGGGTCCCTGGCCATGCGCTCGCGGTTCCTTGGAGGATTCAGGGCTGCTTCCGTCTGCAGCACCTAGCGGGCCCACGCCAAGAGATTCGCAGCAATCAGTCTTGGAACATATGTACCCACAGAAACGGACAACGGCAATATTTGCCTTCTTTGACTAAATATTTGCGGTCAACGATCCGCAATTGCGCGAACCATAATGCTCCGTATGTCATGGCATTGGTTCTTACTCTTGCCGTCAAGCCAACTTCATTTGAATCTCTTAAATGATGGCATGTGCTGTGTGACATTCCCAGCCTTGTGTTCCGCTGGGTTGATACCAAGCTTTTTGAAGGTGTAATCCCACACCGCCTTCCCAACTCCGCAACGCTTCTGCTTAACACCATCATGTGGTATTGCGTGATCAACTCAAGCACATTCCATCCAATTTCATTTGCATTATGCACAAGCTGGAACTCATTTCGGCCATTGAAAGTAAGTACCGTTACGCGAAAACTATCCTACCATGGATTGCCACGGGGTTAACCAATCTCACTTGTTGATGGCAAATGAAATTTGCGGCCTCCATGCCTTCCCAGTCTTTGACAACACCATTTTGGATGGGTCGCGTCAGCTGGAGCAATGACCTGGAGAACCGGCCCTTTACCTTCCCACCAGCAATGAGATCACATCATGACAGGCAAGGCCTTGCAGCATTCGCTTCATCACCAACCATGATATCATCAATCTGACAAAAAGCTCAATCTACTTGCAAACTGTTGCTCGGCCAAACCAAGCCTGGCAAGACCCAATACCGCTATCGGCTCGAAGCATGGGACGGCCAAGCAGGTTTGGCAATACGACAGACCTTCGGGGCAGAAGATATAAAGATTGGCGGGTAGCGAACAAGCGAAAGCTCGGGTCTCCACGGCTCTTGTTCACCCGCGAAGCCCGCCTGCAGATGTGATTTGTGCGTCGCGCGAATAGGGAAGCTGCTCAAAAACCGAAGTGAAATGTTGGCCTTGATGACTCCGGTTCCGGTGTCGCATATTATCGGTGGCTTCATGATGTGCAATGCGAAATGAAATATTATTGCACATGCTCAGTTTGCGCATGTTGCCCACCCATAACATGACCAAGCTGGTGAGTATTTCTTTGCTCGTTCAATCCCGAAGGCCAACTTTGCCTCTTGTATACCCAGCCATTTAACAAACACTTTCTTGAAACACACCATGCAGGGCGTGTGGTTTGGGCATTTGTTGACTGGCATGACCATGGCAGCTGATGGCGGCGCACGACATTTCGGCAAGAGGGCATTCTTTTCAAGCACAACGGGTGGATTGCAACTCAATTTTCCCAAACATGTGCGCGCATTCCCAAATACCCAGCTGCTCAACCGTGTCTTCAATGCAAACCTCAAGGCGCTTGAATTTTTTCGTTCTTGTTTACATAACTGTTTCCCTAACCGTGACATGAGACTGCCTTCAAGAATAAAAAGCAACCCAACATGTCAGGATCACGACATGTTGACTATCAACCTCAAGCCACTTGCACCACGCCCCCTTATTCAAATTCGCAATGGCGCGCGGCACGACAATCCATTGCAAAACGTGTCAATGAATCTCCGTGGCAAGCCAGCCACAACGTGCGCAGTACGGCACAAGTCCAAACAACAAAGCCAAAGCCTTTGTTCGATCAAAAACCAATTGCATGCACAAGGTTTGACATGGGAAAAATGTGATTTCAGACCAAAACAAAACCATTTGTACAATATAAATGCATTCGAACCCTTTCACTATCGACGTGCGTCACGCGCCAATGCTCTTCGCGCCTTGGTGCCTGCCCGGTGCTTCTCAAATCTTTATTAATATCAGCGTGCACCTTAAATTCAGCTGAGCGAACACTCTTTCTCATGTCGGAGAGATGTATATAGACCTCGTAGTGTTTATGGGACATCTGGGGGTGTCTCAGGGGTGCTTCAAATGGTTCGGAAAGTCAAGGTCGCCGTGATGGATTAAGAGCGTCGTCGAAGAATTTGGAAATCCGAGATCTTTTCCTCTGCGCAAGGCTTGCTCCGAAGCCCATCAGCACCGACGATTTTTTCAGCTTTAGGCTAATCAACAAGAGAAATTATGCACGCTTTGGCTTATGGATTAGGGTAGTCCATCTGTCTCTATCAGCGGCGAATTGCTTAGACTTCCTATAGAGCAAAGTGTTGTCCATCCAGACGAGACTTTGTCCTGAATGTACTATTCTCACTGACGAGGCACTAGGAATCTCAAAATAAGAGTTATGGATATCGGAATGGGCAGGAGGATTGTCAGATAATACGTAGTTGATACGGTTGGAGGATTCCACCATGCAAGACTCAGCCCAGTGTAGTCTGGGTCGCCCCAATCTATTGGGGCCTGCTGTATGGCGGTAGGCACCCGACGGCATAAATGCCGCTTGAAACTCAAGGGAGTCCGGGTGTCTTAGCACATGGCCAAATAGTCGGAGACGGTCATGTCAATATAGCTGAGAAGGAGTGACAACTCGCTTGGACCGGTACGCCAAGCCAAGATACTCATAAGAGCAATCAGCGTCAGAGGGGTCGATAACTCTATGGTAGTATGATGATTTAACCTTAAAGACACTACGAATGGACTTAAAGTGTACAGCATTCAGTCTGGTAAGCTGAGCTTGTGATAAAAGCTCGCTATCCATAGCATACATGAGGATGGCCTCGGCAATAGAACGATAGACTGTAAGTTTCCACGAGGGGGTAGAGACGCATGTGAGAGTAAAGGCTTCAACAGCTTCGAAGCATGTGTGGCCTCGGAGATCCTATAGCTAACGTTTTTATGCGAGCCAGTAGCGGAGAGGAATACCCCTAGATATTTAATCTCTGAGGAGACAAGAACAAGGTCTGATGGTTTTGATACGCCTGTGCAAATCGCACAGCTACATGGGTCATGGTAAGGAGACTGGGCGTAATGAATACTGGCCTCTGAATTGAGGCGCAGGTGTTCACATTTATCCTCGTTGAGGATCAGTCCCCGCTTAAAAACTTCATACTGGATAAGATGAAGAATTCTAGTAATCTGCTCTGCAGAATTGGAAAGGAGAACTGTGTCATCCGCGTACTCTAAACCCCAAAGTGGAGACGGGTATTGATAACACCCGATAACAGACCGAAAGTATTTTCGTATTTAAGTTCAACGTCATTGAAGAGATGGGTGAGCACCATACTGAACAAATATGGGGAAAGAGGGCATCCTTGTCGGAGCCCCTTGTTAAGGGAAGATACTTGCTGTGAACCCCGACCCACAAAAGAAGGAGACTGATACAGAGACATGACAACTTCAATAACGTGGTCGGAAACTCCCATAAAGGACATGGCCCCCTCGCGTCCTCTTCAACCCCCAGACATTGGGTTTGACAGTCACGCCTGGAATGAGTATTCTGTTGAGGACCAGGATAAGTTTATTGTTTCCCAACTAACGGACAACTTAAGCCTGATTCCTCACCTCCCGTTATCTGCTAAGAAACCTTGGATTTCGGAGGACACCTTACAACTCATCGTGGCTTTCCAGTCAAGGCAGTTTACAGATATCGATGACCTCAAACAGGCCCGCAAAACGATCAAGAAGGCCGCGCGTAAGGACAAGAAGGTCTTCATCTCCCGTTACCTAGAGGCAGACTTTCACGGAACTAATGTTCAGCAGTGGGACCATGCTCATTCTATACGCTCATCCTTTAAGCCTAGAGCTGCAGCTTTGTATAATCCAGAGGGCAAGCTACTATCTAAGACGGCCAGAGCAGCTACTTTCGCGGACTATTTGGCGGACAAGGTCTGGTATTCTGAAACGGACTCCCCGGTCCCCGTTACCGCCCGCGCTCCTCCAGTCTTGGATATGAATTCTCCTTTCACTGCGCATGAGCTGAACTTAGCTTTGCGCAAGATCAAGTCCGCTAAGGCGCCAGGTCCTAATGGACTGGTTGGTGAGCTATATAAACATGCCCCCTACATCTTGCGTATGTATCTCTTTGATCATTACAATCATTGCTTCGCATCAAAACAGGTACCCTCAAGCTGGCTTTTCTCTGAAGTCGTTATGATAGTTAAAACCTACGGGCTATTTCCCGAACCAGTATTCATACAAGCTTTTTGCTTCCATGATACAGTCTAGGCTTTCCCATTACCTAGACAACAGAATTCGCCCTCGTCAGTTCGGGTTTCGTAAATCCAGATCAACGACTCAGCCTATACACATTTTGCGCCGCTTGTTGGAAGTTCACGAAAGACAACCCTCTCCTTTGCACGCGCTATTCCTAGATTGGTCCAAGGCCTTTGATTCAGTCACATTTACGGCTATCAAGGCAGTGGTAGAGTAGCGGCCTATGGAACCCGTGGAGGTGACCCCTCTCTTAGCGAGGCGGTCGGCATGTTCGTTACCCGGCACTCCATGATGGCCTGGGACCTTCTGAAAAGATAACCTAAATTGAGCGCGACAAGCAGTGTAGTATTGCTGCGCTAAAGAAACCAATTGCGGATGGGCGGTAGGAAGAGAGCTGCCTTGCAAAAGGGACTGTCTGCACAACTACTGCGTCACCTCGGCTTAAAGAGGAATATAATACAACAAATAATCAAAGAGCTCTATGACTGCACGTAATTCACCTGTATTGTTAGAACCAACTGAGAGACCTTCACTGGATTGAGGGTCTGATTTGACCGGTCCCCAAGATCCGGTCCACTCCGCTGAGGAGGGAGGGTGTTCATCTTCTGGGTAATCATGAGTAACCACGAAACCCCAGCCTGCTGGGTTATGGTAGGACACTGCACGATTATTGGGGCATGAACCATCTGTATAAGCAATGAAGGTTCTAGTGGGGGAGGAAGCAAAATCTAACGCGTTGTCAGTCTTTGATAGAAGGGTGGATTCAACTTTATCGTAGAAGGAGGCGAGAAACCTGACGTCCCTCTTTGGAGGGATCTGATCCTTTTGAGTGGGAAGAAACTTTGCCCTTAGGTGTATTGACAGAGGAAGATGCCGAGAGTTTATCAATTGTTGAAAAGTAAAGCCCGAGACCGTAAGGACTTCTTGGATCTTAGGGGAATAGCTACATAATCTAGTGTGGTCCAATCTTGGACACTTTCAAAGGAGATCAGGGGGTCCGAACTCCGAACAGTGCATCTCTTTATAGGTGAGCTTCTTTTTAAAAGGGAGATCAGCAAAGGTCTGAGGGAGGGTGAAATTATTAGCCTGAAGAAAGTCTAGCAGAAAAATTGCATTGTCTCTGTCAGCGTCAGAGACTGAGATACGTTGGCCCACCACAGCTGGACCAATGTGAAGTCTTTCCTTATCAAGCGCGGAATCTAATCGTGCGTTGAGATCCCCAAGAACAACGAGGTGGTCTAGGTTATGGCGGGAAGCAACAATTTCTTCTAGAATAGTCCAGATATCTGCTTTCCTTTCACGATCCTTATCTGGGTCATCTACCATACTTGGGGCATATACATTCAGGATGGTAATTGGGTGAGGCAAAGTATGGAATGTAATCTCAGCAATCCTAGGGGAGCGCGGTACAAAATTCGTAACACGCAACCTTAGCTGGTGGGAAACACAGAAACCTACTCCATGATGCTTATCCGTCGGGAGACCTGACATCAGGATCTCCCAGCCATTTTTTATGAAAGAGTGTGAAGATTCCGATTTAATCTCCTGAGCACACAGGAGGGACACTGATTTTGTCCTACAAAAGGATAGGATAGCATCATATTTGGCCGCCTCACGGAGGCCCTCTACATTCCAAGTCATGGCATGTACATCCGTGTTAGTGGGGAGGGCCGGGAGGGGGACACTAATGTTAGATGACGCAGATCTGTTACTATGCACATGAACTCGCTGAGAATTAGTAGGAACGCGTGCCTGAGATTTCCGAAATCTTTCGACACTGGGAAGGTCGGGGGTTGAGGATTTGGCCCTCCATGCACCCTCACGGTGAAATCCTTGATTTCCGATTTCCATTTTCTCTCTTGCCTATCGCGCGGGAGGACTGCCAGGCTTCCTTTCGCCTGTCATAAGCTTCCTGGGAGCGAAATCCTCTTTTGGAGCTACCCCCGTTAGCTTCACGGTGTTGGTAGCCTGGTAGCCGCTTGGCATGTCATAACGTAAGTGTCCCGTAACGTAAGTGGGTGGGGCTGGGCCCCTGCATTGCCACGTGCGATCGTGGCTCTTCACAAGATGCCAGCGGTCTCCCGGCCCGCCTCCTTTGGAGGCCACCACTTTACAGACAACCCCGTACAGTGTAGGAGATTCACGTCTGGTGGTTTCCAACTCGAAACTGTATCCTCTTCTGGAAGCAAATAACCACATAGAATCCTTACCATAAAAGGAATATTTGAACAAACACATCCCGTTACTAAGATAGGTGGACTGAGCCCAAAGATAATTTCTCGGGGGAGGTGTCCTACGCTCATACCAAACGATATTGCCGAGCCTGAACGCCTTGAGCCAATGAGGATTGAGCCAAACTCAGTGAAGGTTAAGGGGAAACACTTAGGGAGCACAAGGATCAATTTCCAGAGTAGACGTCAAGTTGAAAAGCGCATTCAACAAGTTGCACCGAATAGCATGACTGAAAAACAAATCACAAGTGCACAGATCAACATGTCTGCAACACAGTTCCACAAATGCAGCGCGGTCCCGGTATTTTTTCAATCGGTGTGCACTTGCTGCTGTATCTCAAACCTTTGACCTGCTGTGCAACCTTGCAACCTGCCATGGGGAGTGACACGGACATGGCATCATGTGTCCCCCCCCCAGCAGCACACAAACCGCATCTGCGGACTAAAGTTGCCAGAACCCAAATTGCAGAAGCACGAAGGTAAGAGTACGTTGAATGCTTAGAACAGATAACCCGCAGGTAGGGGGTTGAAAGCCGCTCTGCGGGCCCTTTCCTGCGAAGCTTCCATTCAGCACAAGCGAAACGCAAGTTCTGTGTCGTTATCGCCTGGAAGGCACCAGGGTGGGCTGGGATGGGTGCAAAACTTTGTTGGCCGAGACTTTGCAAGAACAATAAGTGTCAAGCTTCAACTCCAGTGCAGAAAATAGCGAACGAACTTCAAGAATGTGCGATGGCAAGAAATTCGGCAACTTAATCAATTTCCAAGAAAGTGGACTTTGTTTTTTTCTTAAGCGGACCTGACAAAACGCAACACACCAAGTGTGACCCGCCCCCCACCCTCAAGGCTCCCAGACTCACGCTTGGACAAGTCCAATACGCGAGCTGAACGCCTTGAGCCAATGAGGATTGAGCCAAACTCAGTGAAGGTTAAGGGGAAACACTTAGGGAGCACAAGGATCAATTTCCAGAGTAGACGTCAAGTTGAAAAGCGCATTCAACAAGTTGCACCGAATAGCATGACTGAAAAACAAATCACAAGCGCACAGATCAACATGTCTGCAACACAGTTCCACAAATGCAGCGCGGTCCCGGTATTTTTTCAATCGGTGTGCACTTGCTGCTGAATCTCAAACCTTTGGGGAGTGACACGGACATGGCATCATGTGTCCCCCCCTCCGCAGGTGATGCCACGGCTGTGGAACTCACCATGCTGTCTTGGTCGCCTGCTTTTCTCTCTTCGTGCACTTTGCCTCCCGCGGCAGGCTGACTAATGTGCTCCGTGCCTCTGAAAAACCTTGCCGTACTTTCGTCAGGGATGCATCAACCCCAAGAAGAGTGGAAGGACTAGAGAACCCTAAGGCCAGAACGAAACCCACTAAAGTCAGAGTTAGTTAACGCGTCGGCATTGCTATTCTCGTCTCTAGGCCTTTGAGGACCAACCGCTTATTGACCTTATTCATCTCTGCGTGCGCACACATCTGCAAACCGAAAAGTGGCCACTTTGTTGTGAGTCCCTTTCGCTGAACCTCGGGTGTTGACTTGTCCCTGTACGATGTGAGGAACTCTGCTGACGTCGAGGCCAGCCGGACTCTCCGTTGAACAAGAAAGGCAAATCGTTCGGCTCGATCTCAAGGCTGAACCACTGTGTGCCATCGTGGAGGGGACGAATGTCACCGTTAGGTTTGGACACCGCCTCCATTGCTGCGATAAAGACTCTGTCGCCACGTTTCTGCTTCGCGTGGCTCTGTTGTTGCTACGATGCGCCCTAAGCGCTCATCTTCGGAAATGCTCTTCCAGTTGGTCTGCTGAAAGTTCTGCTGAGCCATGTCTGGTTCAAAAGAGGTGTCATCCAACTTACGGAACTTCATCTTCTTTCTGAAGACTTGAGGCTTGGGGAGAGGCTGGTCAAGGAAGAGATGACCCTGTGGCACTTTCAGTGCACCCTCTGAGTCCGGCCGTGTTGGCGAGCTCCCTTCTAAGCTACCCAAAGCAACAGGGGAGATAGACCCCAAGATCGTCTTGCTTTAGAAGGACACCCAAAAAAGTTACCCCAGATTAGAAAGCCCCAAAGTTACCTCAGTATGCGTGCCAGCCTCTTCTACTTTGACTACAATGCCGCAGTGTGTCGTACGGGTCAAGCACGCAACACTCGTCGTGGAGAATGTGGCTGGAATCTTGTAGGATTTTTTGTTAAAGTCTGTGTGGGTATGTATAATGCATTTAGTACTTATGTGCTGACTAGACTTACAGGATAAAACATGTTTACAAACGTGTTCTAAGTCACGGATCCTGGTGGCGAAGCTAAAAAGAGCACTCCCCAGCATTCCCTAGTGCTCCTTACAAACCTCTCGAGAAGAGAACTTCAGGTGCACCAGACCACAGGTCAAGCTGCAGTAGGTGCAAGTCCCGCAAAGACCGCAGACCGTCGTACTTCAGGTGTGGATCGCAGGTCAGGTTCGGCTCCAGGCAACCAATCAGGTCGAAGTTGTTGAATCCTCAGGTTCAGAGAATGGAGACGCAGAATTTGACTCCGCAACTTGACCTTCTCTGGTAGAAGGCTCGCGCGTATGTTGCTTAAGCGGTTGTGGCGACTGATCTACCTTCGCCTGGGACTGGCGCGCTTGCTGCACCTGAATGTTCGAGACCTAGCCGGACCGTGGGAGGTAGAGATGAACCCTGGCCCGTGAGCTGCGTACCCCTGTGTGTCAGAGACGTCGACCTGCGACCTGCTGTGCACCTCGGGCAGAGTGACCTGAAGCCTGGGAACTTTGGGCACCTTGACCTGAAACCTGGGCCCCGTGATGTTCTGTTGATGGCGACGAGGCTACGCACCCCTAGTCAAGGAAGTGGAAGTCTAGGCCCGGCAATGGGCAGCATCAGACGATGAAAGATGCTCCAGCTGCTCCGGGAGGTCGGCAATGATAATGCGTCGGTGCCCTGCCACGGCTCTGTGGAATGAAAGTGTGTCCTGGCGGAGACCTTGGCGTTGGAGGGAGATGACTTCTCCTCGACGCCGCTGGCTCTCAATTCTCGCCAGTCGGAGCCGCCTGGGAACTCGTGCCAAATCCCGCCTTTGCTCGAAGTCAGACATTGCTGGCCACCAGATTTGGTCTCCAGCTGTTGCGCATCCCGGTGGGGTGAGCTGCACACGTTCTGCATGATCGCGAAAGCTGCAAACTTCGTGGGCTTTATCCAAGTGGCGGATAAACTTGCAGATGAGTGCAAGACATGGGAAAGATATATGAGTTCTGCCGAAGCACGAGGCCGGCTGCTTCCCAGTTCGCGCCAGCGAAGAATGCAAACCCTCTGCTTTGTGTGCCCTAGTGCGAGGCAGCAGCTCAAAACATGCCCAGACATCTTCCTTTAGGGGCAGGTGGCCTGAATGAAGAATGGCTTCCGCCAAGGCCTCGGCCGGGTGGTAATGCAGGGAGTCCATGCCATGTGCAACCTGGCGCAGAGCAGCGTTGCAGAGAAGATCAGGCGAGCAAGGAAAGTGCAAAACAAAGCTGGGTATGCTGCAGAACTACTTGTTTTCCAGCCAGTTGCTGACTGCCCTAACAGGGGTTCTGTGTGGTGATGAGGGCAGTGGCCCAACGGGCCCATGTATGAGCCTTCTGAATCAAGCATGGGCCAGCATTGACCGCGCCTAATGGCACCTGGCAGGTTGCTTGCCAGGCGTGTTGGCTTGGGCGATTCTGCGCCGAAGACGCATTGATGAATGGGCCAGGTTGCGGAAGACGTCTGCTCCACCAACTCTCGCAACTCTGGGAAGTCCCAAAATTGAGCCTGGGATCTCGTTAGTGTGGACCTTGCCTAGCTGTTCGGGATGCTCGAAGGAAGAACCCGCCTACGGCGCATTGAAGCTTGGCAAGCCTGACACACTGGTCGACGAAGAAGTTGGCAAGGTCCACAGCTGCCTTGTCAGCATTGCGGAGCCACGGAAAACCACGCATGTATGCCTTGGTGCGCAGCGGCCTGGGGCCAAACTTCCCCGCAAAGTGAAATCTAGCTCTGCTGAAAGTGCTACACGGTGGTGAAAGAATGATAACATCCCAAGACCCGGCCTCGACTTGAGTGAACAGGTCAGCCCAGACTGAGGATGAGCTAAGGTCGAACTCCGCCCCGCGCAGAGTGTCAAATTCTTGGATGACCAAATGCCATCCCATCTGCGTGCAAATTTGATTGAGGGCCTCATGGATGTCACCTTCGCGCGCATGCCCTGCAAATAAATACAGCACTCGAAGCGTCTTGTCGTCATGTCAGTTTGCCGCAGTGGCATTGTCTGGCTTGCCCTTGAGCGAGAGCCGTCGGAAATGCTCCCACATTGCGTGTGCCTCACCGCAGCCGCGCACTCTGCAAATGTGGATTCTGCCGCAAGTGCCATCGCAGCCCTGCGCATTGAATGCAAAGCAAATTTCGCGGCCATCCGGCGTGCGGTCCACGAGGCCATTGTTACTCTTGCCTGCCTTGTCGCTCTTGCCTTTGGACGGCTTGCCCTTGGCCTGGCCCGCTCTCCAACATTCTCGGTTGCAACGCAATGGGGCTTGTGAAAAATCGTTCTTTGAGCTCTGGGTCCTTGACGACCTCTGCAAGGGTGTCCTTGAGTGGGCGGTTATCATGATGGGCCTTCTTGATGGCCTCCTTCCGTAGCTCGTACTCGAAACTGAGAAGAATGTGCCATGGTGGCCGAAGCATGGAGCCCTCCATGCCTTTGACTCCGCCCCCGTGGATCTTCATGAGGAAGCAGCGCTCGCCCAGAAGGAAATTGGTGTAGCCCTCCCAAACTCTTGGGGTCATGTCGCGCAGCATTTCACGATTCCTGAATTTCGCTGCCAAGTAGCACCATGTGTTTCCTTCCACCTTGAGGACTTGACGAAGTTGTCTTTCTGCTTGCTTTTGACTATGCGAACGTGGCCGGATGTGTCCACGGAAGTTTGAATGCCCATCGTGCCGGCGTTCTTCTTACTGGTCACCTCTGATAGCTGTGATGCGCAAGGCTCGTGAGACTCGAGCTCTTCGAGTTTGCTCGATAGATAGTCATCCGAAGGTTCAACGGAGTCCTCGATAGTGCCATACGTCTTCTCGTATGAGACCTTCATCGCCATGCGATCAGTTTGTGTCACTGGGCGCGTGACCCCAAGGACCTTTGCTGCTGCTTTCAATTCGGCCTCCTTGACTGCAAAGTGCTGGCAGGACTCCCATGCACTGATGATAGCGGCAACTGCGGCCCGACTGGGAAGATCGGCTGCCCCATCGAGTGCAAAAAAAATCTGTCTTCAAAGCATTTCGGACTTTGGCCCGGTCGTCCTCATATGAGGCGAATCGCCTAACGGTGGTGAAGTTCTGACCAAGCTTATACTGCAGAGAAATTCGGACACCAGCCTCTTGCCACATGTGTGCAAGACTCGAGTCCACCTTAGAAGACAGGTAGAGCACCGCGGCATCTTCTGTGACTCCGTCAGGCAGTTCCATCTTGGGAGCAAGAGGGGGAAACAAAATTGCCTGAGCCTGAACTTTGCTAAAGCACTTGCACGCAAGACACAGACAATTCCCTGGAGCCTAGCCAGGGCAGCCACTCTGACTCGGCTGTTCCCAAATGAATCTGCCAACCGGCAATTCCTGGCACTTTGCCCACTTTGACTCGGGCATGGCAATGTTGCCAAAACTCGGCGCACTCGTGTTCTAGATGGCTGACTCTGAAGAAGACATGCGCAAGAAACAACAGCAACATGCACCCGCAAAGCAGCTGCAAAATTTGCGCACTCTTCAGCTAGACTGCAGCTCCTGCGCGGAATCAGAAGAAGCACTGTTACTAGAAATGTCTTCAAGCGAGTCCAGCCTAGGTTTGCGCAACTTGCACACTGCATCTGCGCACTCAGCTGTGACCTGCTGCAAAGATGTCCACTCAAGGCAACGCTCCTGACGAACTGCGCAGGTTTTGCTAACATGAAGACGTCTGAACCCACTCCGGCTGACTGTGACGAAGAAAGGTGCATCGGGCACTGGCTCTGCCTCATGTGGCGCCTCAGTGATTCGTGCCTCGGCTAATGCCCTATCTAATGAAGCAGCTTCGACGCTGATTGCGGGGAATTTCCCGCCCAATGACCAAGTCTGGCTCTCCCGATCCCACTCCAAAACTGTATGGGCCTTAATAAGGAGACCATTTGTAAGGCCGCGGGCCACACCAAATTCATTGAGGTCCTGAAGCAGCTCTTCCTCGATATAGCCCGGTTTCGGCACGCCCTCCAGCAGCGAAGTACAAATCGCGGACTGGACCTGATGGATCACTTGCCTGCTTGTCTGTACATAGGTTGAGGATGCAGATTTGGCGGCCGCCCAACGCCCCAAAAAGTTAATCTTCTCGTCCGGGACGCCAATCGCTGCAGCAAGTGACGGCAGGACATGTCTCGCCGAATGTCCCGACCAGTACGCCACGGCTTCGCCTGGAACCAAGTGCGAGGCCTTCGAAAGGCCCCATTGCCCTTGATGCTTCTTTGGAATGTGCAGCTGCCGTAGGACTGCTCTAACCAAAGCTGCGACCCCTTCAGACTCCAAGTAAGAATGTGATGCAACCGCCCAATTTTCATCCAAGTGAACACAGAGAAAGTCTC